>JAADXB010000528.1:0-12455 GCA_023337495.1 Pythium diclinum
GCCGGCGTTTGGCTCGTCGTCTGCTCTTGGTGGCGGTGGTATTGCGAGCGGCGGCTTTGGCTCTCGCTTCGGCTCGTCTCCTGCTCCATCAGGCGGTGCTGCTCCAGCGGGCGGAGGGTTTAGTGCGTTCAGTGCTCAGCCGGCGTCGTTCGGAAGCTTCGGTGGCCAGCAGCAGGGCGGTGGCGGCTTTGGCACACAAGTCAGTTGATGATTTAGATTAGAGTAACGTGATACAGTGATGAGTAACGAATACAATTACGTTTTTGACCGAGGTGTGGGGCTGGACATGCTTGGACTGCAGTCGCATGAGCATCAAAAGCTCCATCTTCGATCTTCTGATCGTCCGATTGCACATAAACAGGACAAGTTGATTTATGTGTGCCACATAGTGTTAGGTGCTGTGGTGTTGTCCACACCATATTTCGGTCTGTTTCGGTCCAACCATCTCCCTGTGCAGTTCCGCAGCGGAACTTCCGCTTGTTTAGCCCAGTCTTGGAGAGCTCACTTTCCCAATTCGCCAGAGCCATCGTCTTGCCCTCGAGCCTCCATCGCTGTAGTGTAGTGTAGTGTAGTGTGTTGACTTCTGTGCGCTGCCCATGCGAATGTGGCAGCGTGTCCTGCAATCCAATTTGCGACGGACTTGGATTCGCTCGTCAATGCGTCCAGGTCTTACATGCGATTGCAATAGCGACCGTTTATACCAGCGGCCCATCCGGTTGAGTTTGCAGCTTCCTTCATCGTGTGGAAGTTGCGTAATATAGGATGATACATTCCCACATCAACACCCAAATTGGTAGACGTAGGAGTAGCCAGTGGTAGGAGTATGAAGTAGCAGCGTCTCGTAGAGATCAGATCTGTTCAACAGAGAGCACCATGCCAAAAATGAGCATCGTGAACGAAAAGCTGCAAGCCGCGTCGAAAACGCAATCGAACGAATCAAAATATATGAGTAGCGTAACCTTGCGAGGTCACCACGGCGTTGAAATATCGAACCGCCGTGTCGATGCTCGCAACTGCGCACCGCTCTATGCCTCCTCGCACCACTTGTTCTCTTCACGGATCTGGCTTTCCTCCTCTGGCGTGAAGTCGTTGACAATGTTGAACGTCTCACGGATCTCCTGCGGCGTCTTGCCCTTGATCATGCTGGCCACCTTGGCGCACGCCAAGTCCAGCAGGCTCTTGATGTCCATGTAGTTAGCCGCGAGGATGAGCTCGAAGAGCAGGTCCTGCTCCACGTCCACGAAGTTGGCGTCCCAGTCCGAGACCACGTCGTGCATGTCGGCGCTCTTCAGTGGCTGTGGTGATCCATCCATCAACGGCATTCGCATTAGTCCCATTCATTCATCATACAATCCACTCGACCGTTGGTGGGCGTGGCGTACCTTCTCGATCTCGCGCATTGGGTTGTTGTGGTGGTGGCTGCAGAACTCGATCACCTTGGACAGCACCGTGCTCTTGACGTTCGGCAGAGGGATCTCCTGCACGTCATCGTCGTCCTGCTCATCTATTCAATCAACAGATCAATCACACCACGTGAGTCAGGAACCCTCACAATCGCGTGGGTCGTCCATTTCCACCCAAGACAAGACGCACCGGAGATGAGCGTCTTCACGAGCTCCGACATGGCCGCGACGCTGCGCGACACCTCGAAGCTGTCTCCGTCCATGGACACCAAGTTCACCTTGCGCGCATCCTCCTCCTGGCGCGGCGTCTCCGTCGTCGTGTCGGCCATTGTTCCTTCTTCTTCTTCCTTGCTGGTAGATTAGATCAGCTTTTGCCTTTGCGCCGTGGTCGTTTCCACGAATCCAATCCAATCCCCTCCCCTGTGGCAGTTATGTATCAGAACACCGACCTATCAGTTCCTAACCACCTACTGATTTACCGTCAAAACCCTGTGCGTTACTGCCTACTTTCTTCATTCTGTCTGCTACGGTACTTTCACGCTCTGTTCTTATCTCCCCCCCCCCTCTCCTTCCTCTGGGACCGACCCACCCGAACCAGCACGTGGCCTGCCCCACCAACCCCTCGCGTGCGGACGGAGCTTCTCGCTGTGGCTGGCTCCGCTCCGCTCGGTTGATGGAAATGAATGTGCCCAGTCAGTCCGCGCCGTCGGCTTCGGCTTCCACTGCACCTTCAACTTCGGCCGCCGCGTCCTTAGCCTCCTCACACGCGGCCGCCTTTGCGTCCTCCTCTGCCGCCGCTCGTCATGCGCTCGCGCCGACGCCTTCGCCTTCGCCCGCGCAGCCGTCGGCCGTAGCTGCCCATGCAGTAGCCACGGCCACGGCCAGCGCCACCCCCAGTACCAGTACCACGCCAGCAGCGCGGCCCAGTACGACGCCGCAGCAAGTCGCGGCGGCGGCGGCGGCCATCGCGGCCTCGCGCGCCGCCACGGTCTCGGCCGCCATGCGCTCCGTGTTCGGTGCCAACGCCGCGAACGCCGCCAAGCAGGCCGCGCTGGCCAGCGCCATGATGACAGCCGCCGCCAACGCCACCAAGCCACCCGCCGCGACGATCACGCCCGCGCCGTCGCCGCCGGCGGCAGTCACGAAGCCCGTCGCCACGCCCAAGGCAGCTACCTTGACACCTAGTATCCCGACGCCGCCAGCGCAAGTGCGGAGCACAGTGGGCAGCAGCGTGGTGGTCATGCAGAGCAGCTTTGACGGACTGCCCGTGCTGCCGTCGCAGGCCGCGGCCTGTGGCGCAGACGACTGCGCGCGCCTCCACGCGCTCACGTGCGAATACGACGTGCCCATGGACGGCGCCGTGAGTTTGTACGGCGAGCCGACCACACGCAGCGACGTGCGCGCGTCGCTCGTGCAGTTCTACGCGTCGACAAACCAACTGAAAGCCAGCTATGACGACGAGGACAACATTGACGCGACTGCCAGCAGCATCAGCGAGATGACGCTGCGCGTGGACACGGAGCTGGAGATGCTGCGGCGCCAGTGCTTTGCAGAGCGCAATGCGCGGTGGCAGTTTAACACGCCCGACATGTACACGTTCGCGATGAACGCCGAGCCCGTGTGGGTGCCTGCGCCGTACATCGGCCCACGCAAGAAGACGCAGCTGCTGCGCAAGCGCCAGGAGCTCCAGCGCGCGCACGGCGACAGCGAGAAGGCGTCGACAGCGGACGCGGCTACTATGCTAGAAAGCGAGGCGCTGCTGCAGTCGCTGCTGGGCGTGGAGCTCGTGCGCGACCGCACGTGGCCGCCCAAGGAGTTCGTGTCCAAGTCCAACTCGAAGCCGTCGCGTGGTGGAAGCGGCGCCGCGAACAGCGCCAACCGCACGAGCAGCGGCAAGAAGAAGCCCGTGGGCATGGCGGGCATTGTGGACGAGACGCCCACGGAAGCGCGAGTCTGTGTCGAGTGCCACACCCAGAGCAGTGCGCTGTGGCGCAAACGGCCACGACCACAGACGGCGCCCGTCGTCGCGCCGGGACTCGTCACTGTTGGAGGCCTGCCAATCATCGCACCCGCTGTGGAAGTGGAGGTGGACGATGTGTGCCTGCCGTGCTTCCTGAAGACCCAGCGACGTGACATTTTCGAGCGCAAGGCTGCGGAGAAGATCCGCAAAGCCAAGGAAGACGCGGCCCGCGCAGCTGCAGAAGCGCGAGCGCTGAAGAAGCAGCAGCAGCAAATGCAGAAGAAGCTGAAGAAGCTGGCAGCGTCCACGGCGACGCAGCAGTCGCAGCCGCAGACCCCAGAGCCGGAGCTGCTCGAGTCTCGAGTCAAATCGGAACTCGTGGAAGAGCTCACGGTGTCGTCGTCGACGACGCTCACGTTCGTGCTCAAGGACGAGCGTGGCAGCAACGGGTCTTCGACTCGGCTCCAGCTCAAGCCCCAGCGACGCGAGTCGCTTGGAGCTGGTGGCGACCAGAGCAGTGGCGTCGACACCTGGTCGTCTGCCACGGAGGAGAAGAAGAAGAAGAGCGAGAAGAAGAGCAAGAAGGACAAGAAGAAGAAGAAAAAGAAGAAGAAGAAGAAGACGGCGTCCTCGGACTGGGATGACTCGGACTCGGACGACGACGGCGCGGCCAGCAGCGTCATTCTGCCGTCGCCGCCACAGCGTCAAATGGACGGATTCGTATACGCAGACCGATCTGAGACCACGACAACGATGACCACTAGTACGTCGGCAGCGTCGTTGGATGCCTTCAAGCTGGAAGACCCTGTGTCGTCTGAGACCGTCTCGGTCGACATGGAGGTGGAGACGACCACGACAACCGCGACCAAGTCGAAGCGGTCGTCAACCAAGCGCCAGTCCACTTCCAGCAGTCGCAGCACAACGAGCGCAGCATCGTCGTCCAAGAAACGGAAGAGCAGCGATGCCTTTGTCGAGACGGCGGCCGCTCCGATCACAGTGGCCGTCACGCCGACGCCGCCGACGCCAGCTGCCTCTTCATCGAGAAGCTCACGCGCCAAGGCCTCTTCGGCTGCAGCTCCTCCTCCACCGGCAGCGTCCCCAGCAGCAGCAGCAGCGACGCCCTCGGCACGGAAGCGTGCGCGTCCTACAAAGAAAGAGTCGGCCCGCGAGCGTGAGCTGCGTGCGCTGGGCCAGTACTGTCCCGTGTGCAACATGACGTACGAAGAAGACGACGCGAGTCCGTTCGTATGCTGCGACTCGTGCGAGATGTGGGTGCACGCGGGCTGCGACGCCTCGCTTTCGCCTGAAGCGCTGGCGGCGCTCGCCGACTCGAACGAAAAGTACATTTGTCCGCTGTGTTCCGGCCGATAGACACCACATCACCACCACCACGACTGCTATAAAATAGAGACCTGCTGCCCTCCACGGGCCACTGCCATTTGCTATTTACGAACGTCTCCATCTCTTGATGTCTCCTTCCTTCTTACTAGGAGTGCTCAGTGCCTACGCCTCCAGCACGGCCTGAGCCGCTCGAAGACCTCCAGTCTCGCTGCTACTCGTGCGGCTGCGGCGGCGGACGCCTTCAGCAAGGTCAGCTTCGATTGAAGAGACCTTGGCGTCCTCTTCGGCTCGGCTTTGCTTGTCGAGCCGCTGCCTGTGGAGCTCTTGCTCTTGAATCCGCAGTTGCTCCTGCTGGCTTTGGATCTTAGCGGCCATGGCACGCGCGCTTTCGATCTTGGCGTGTTCTCGCTCGCGCCGTACTTTCTCGTTGACTTCACTGGGCATCGACGGGATCACCACCATCATCCACACTTTGAGGGCGAGGATCAAGTGCTCGACGCAGAACACGACCCAGACCTTGTGCGTGGGCGTGACGCCCGGGTAGAGCCGCTCGATGAGCGTCGTCGTGAACGCGATGTGCAGGCAGTTGGTCAGCACAGCCAGCACGCTCATGAGCTGCAGCACGTGGAACCAAATGCCGATGCCGCTGGCCTTCTGCGCGAGCGGCCGCTGCTTGGCGTGGCACAGCTTGAACGCGTCCATGCGCAGCTCAAACACGTTGTTGACCAGCGCCAGCAGCGGCGCCAGTGGAAACGCCAGCGAGAAAAACGTCACGTAGCCAAACTGGATCAGCATCTCCGTGTAGTCCTCGAATGTGTCGTACTGCTCGAGCTCGGCTTCTTCCCACGCGTGGTCCGAGGCCTGTTCCAAACGCACACACTGCTCGTGGATCACAGCGTTGCTGTTGTACGCAGCACCAGCCCCCACGCCGCCATTGTGGTACAGAGCCGACCCGTGGCGACTGCGATGGCGACCTCGCATCCGCAGTCCGCCGCCTTCACTGGAGCCGCCGTTGAAGACTGTCGACTGGTGGAACTGCGCGTTCGTGGCTTTCTTCTTGCGCTGCACCTGCAAGCGGCGCATCACGAACGGATACAGCGTCTGCATCGAGTTGCGCCACAACTGGTCCGTGATCATGAAACTCGCGAGCTGCACTGCGACGCGAAGCAGGCTGTTGCCGGCGTTGGACGAGTTCGTGAACGCGTAGTAGTATAGGGACGCGAACACGTGGACAAAGCGGAACGAAAACACCTTGAGGATCAAGTGGCTCTGGTAGTGGGTCTCGGTCTGATGGTTTTCCCAGTTGGTCATGCGTCGCGCGTACTTGGTGAACGCGTAGTCGAGCACGGGGATGAGAAGCCCGTACAGGATCGGCGTGATCAGAAAGTAAAACCAAAAGTCCCAGTCCATGCCCAGTTCACCGAGCCGCTTGAAGTTTTCAAGTGTGAGTCCGTGCTGGAGATCCGCTGCAATGTCCTTGGCGAGGTCCTTGGCCTTGGCTTTGACAGCGATCGACTGGGCTTCGAGACGATCACGAACAGAGAACGCGTACAGCGTGAGCACCATGACGAGAACGATGCCGGTGAACACCGTGGGCACTGTGATCGCGTACTTGACGTAGCGCTTCCACGCAGGATACTTCTTGATGGTATCCGTAGACACGGAGGGGTCTCCGTAGAACTCTGGCCGCGTGATCTCGCCGTCTTCGTAGCCGAGAGTGCCCCAGCGATACGCGAGCGACGCCGCTCGACGCTTCCACGCGATCAGAAACGCTGACGTCCACAACGCGATGAAGATCGCGTACGGCGACGCCAGCGGATGATCGAGTGTCTTGGACTGGACCTGCAAAATGAACAGCAGCACACCAGCGACGCTGGGTACGATCAGCCAGCGCGTGTACATCTCCATCCACGCGAAGTAATAGGCCACGCGCTCGCCGTAGTACTGCGCAACTTGGTCGATGGGCTGGTGCAGTGCATGCGTTGTCAGTCTCTTTGCACGAACCCCACACGACGATGGCTCCTCTCCATCAGCCGACGAGCGCCAGTACGTCACCCAATGCTTGCGAAGCGAGATGAGATCGTCGTGCTTGTGAAGCGGAAACATCTTGAGCACATACTTGCTCTTGAGCGGACAGTACTCGTTCAGTCCAGCACCGCCCTGCGAAACGTCGCTCGTCAGCAGTGAATGCACAATACACTGCTTTTCACTGTCAATGAACTTGACGCCGCCGAGCTTGGAGTCAAAATCGGCAAACGTTTCACGCACTTCGCACGAAAACTCCATCCAGATCTGGTCAAATTTGCGCAGCTTTCGAAGCTTCATCCGCTCGGCGCCCATTTCAAGAACGAGCTGCGGGGCCTTCACCTTAAGCAGCGTCTGTCTGCCATCCAGAGAAAGAAGCCGCTTGACCTGGAGGCCTGTGCGCGTGATGCGTTCGATGATTGCCGCCCTGGCGCTCGCTGGATCGTTCTTCTGTTTGCGAAGCTGTGAACGCGGCGTCCCTGGAAGCTTGAACGCTACAGGCGAAGCAGTAGCATCGGCTCCAGGCCCAGCAACAGGCGTTCCAGTTGTATCGTCCACGGCTCCATTTGCAGACGTGGCCACCGAGTGTACTTCAGAAGCTGCTCGGTGCAATGGCGCCTTGAACGAGTCAACGTCATTCACTGCAGCATTCGTTGTGGGCAAGGCGATCTCCAAGTGTTCTTCAAATTTCGAAGACTTAAGTAGGATCGCGAAGTCGTACGCCTCTTCCTCCCTTGACAGCTCACCCAGCTTCTCGATTCCAGTAAGCTGAGCGTGGCTGGTTTGGCGTTTGCGTTGCTCTTTGAATGGCTGACCAGACGACGAGGGCGGTGCACTCGCGTCCGTGACACTGCGGTGTTCCTCCTTGCCACTGGAGTCGTGCGTGCTTCGCGAAGACTCGGTCGTATCGTGGGGCCGGCCGCTGTTCACACTGTCCCCGTTAAGCGACCGAGGATGCTGGCTCGAGGTCTCACTGTCGGTGTCTTGGAAGAACATCACGTGGTGGGAACTTCCAGCAGAGACAAGGTTCGCACCAGGCTCATGGGAAGGCGATGGAGGTTTCTGCGGGGGCTTTCGACGAAGAAACACGGACGAGAGCAGCGCTGTAGGTGGTGGAAGCGCCTGACTGCGCTGTCCGCCAGTGACTCCAGGGCCGCGTTTCGGACTGCGGAGTCCACTGGGGATATGAGAGACTGCAGCGGAAGGTGTCCTCCGTCGCCCTCCTCCTGCCGGAAGATTTGCTTCGGGGATGCCATTTCCGTTCGCACTGCTACTGAGTGGAGGTTGAGTCGAAGCCACTGGTTGGTTTCGATGCGGACCTGGCGACGTGTCGATACTGAGAGCTGGCGCACGGAAACGGAGAGGACTCGTCGGTGGAACTTGATCGGGCCGTTGATCTAGCGCTGGTCCGGTTTCTTCAATCGTGACGGCTGTGTGGCGTGGTGGACTTCTCAATCCGCTTCGGTCCACTCTCAATCCAGTTATCTTGGCGACGCCGCTGCGGAAGCCCTGTCCTGCACTCGGGTGCGGCGCAGCGACTTGTTGATGGAGTGGCTGATGGCGAGGCGAGACAAATGGCGCGGGGCCAGAGCCCATACCAGGAACTGGCGGTGACGCACCGACCACAGGCGGACGATACTGGAGATTCTCACGAGGCTGCAACGCCGGGATCTTCCGCTGCCGACCAAGCCCATGGCCACCGAGCGCCTCACTCACCGCACTCGAAGCGGACGCGTCGTCGCTCCCCTCCATTATCTCTCAATTCCGTCTCTCTGCACGGAAAGCTGTGTCCAGACTGCGGTGACTGGTTCGCTGACTTGCCGCTCTGCGACTCACGAGCTAAAAACGTAGCTTCCGTAGTGCAAGTGTGGGGTTTCGGCGGTTATTTCTGCGACGCGCGCATGTAGATATGCGACTGTTGCCTTTCCCGCATCACCATACGCGCCACTTGCCTTTTGTCTTCAGTTGCTTGCGTTCGCAGCGGCGTCGGCTCGTGGGATCGCGACTGTGGAGCTTCAGTTCGCAGTACCGAAGCTGCGGGTCGATCATCTCGGTGAGTTGAGCCACAACGTCGTTGCCGTCAGTGCGCTGCGCCAAGCGACGCGCGTAGATTAAACAACCAACGTTTGTCTCCTGCACGATGAGCTGCACGAGATCCGTGTAGCCATGCACTGCCGCAAGGTTGGGAGCCACGTCGGAACACACCAAGCCTCGCTCGTGGATCAGATACCGTACGATCTCCACGTATCCATGGTGGATGGCTTCATTCAGCAGCTCCGGCTTGATTCCTGCCGGATACACTCGCGCGAGAAACCGTACGACGTCGAGATGACCAGCCCGCACGGCCTGAGCCACTGCGTCTTGAAGACTCGCGAGATCCGCACCTCCCCACAGCTTCTGCAGCAGCTCCAGGTCTCCAATTTGAGCTGCACAGCGCACAGCGACGGCGTCTTGGACCACTAAAGCCTCAAGACTCTTGCGTAGGAGATACTGCGCCATCGGTCGCTTGTGGTGCTTGTACGCGGTGAGAATTGCGACGGTGGGGTCCCATAGTACCTTGTTTTCCACGATGTACTCCAGTACGGCGACGTAGTTCTCGCCCACAGCAGTCGCGACAGCGTCCACGTCATCACAGACCAGTGAGTGGCTCTGGTGTAGGACTTCCACGATCTCTAGGCTTCCTGTTCGCACCGCCACCGCCATGGCGTCAGACGTCAAGACGCCAAGTTGCTGCTGCTGAATCCACTCGAAGAGCTCCGCTCTGGACGACTGCGCGGAGCTGTCGATCGCGCGGCTCGTCATCTGTGTGCTTGCAAGCGGACAGTGCTCGTATAACCACTGGGCAGTCACTTTGTGGCCGTGGAGAATGGCTGTATCCAGAAGATCGAGCGTCATCAAGTGACCGAGTCGCGGCTGCTGTCCCAGCCACTGGAGCGCCACCAAGTTGCCGCATTCACACGCTTCTTGCGTCGATCCTTCGAAGCTGACGCGCTCGTCAGATGCACAATCATCTCTCTCCAGAAGCCGGTAAACTGCCTCCAGAATGCGCTGCTCACCAAGTCGAATTGCAAGCCGAGGCGCCATTCCAACGCACGAATCTTGGCCCCAGAGATCGCTCTTTGAACGCAAAAACGACTCCAGCAACACAGGGAGACCTGGTAGGAAGCGCGTGACGTGCGTCAGCAACTCGTAGCTGCCCAGTACCGCCAGTGCCGCCGCGCCGCCGCGCTCTTCGAGCCGATCATGGGCGTCGCCCATCGCTCTCACCGAAAGAATTCGGTCAATCAACACGTTTTGTTTACCGTACGCGTTTTATTTACCGGGAATCGAAACATAAACTTACGCTAATCGTAAGCCGAAGTTCGCGATAGTGGAGCTGCTTATATTTTAGGAAAGCCAGATAAATACTGGAAATATTGGAAATATGCACCAAGTTTACACGAAAAAATCATTTTGGGAAATATAGCGAGATTTCTCGAAATACACATCGTCGCTTCTCATCAAACGAAGCTACGGTATAGCCCTCCACAGGTTCTGCCACATACCACCCCACCACTGCAGTACACTTAGGCGTGCGTGGCCTTCTCCTCCTTGTTCAGGTTCTTCTCGGCCAGCTCGTGCACGGCCTCGCCGTTCATGTCCTCGTCGTGGGCGTCGTCGAACTCCTGGCCACGCGACTCCGGACCCAGCAGCACCATCAAGATCA
This sequence comes from Pythium diclinum, assembly GCA_023337495.1. NCBI lineage: Eukaryota > Oomycota > Peronosporomycetes > Pythiales > Pythiaceae > Pythium > Pythium diclinum. Next base: position 10,436 of record JAADXB010000528.1, read on the forward strand.
TGTACGCGTACACCACCGCCATGAGCGTGCCGATGACCTTGCCGTAGTCGTAGCGTTCCTTACCACTGGCAGTCGGTGGCAGTGGGTAGAGCTCAGCGAGCTTGGCCTCAACGGTGGTGGAGGTGGACGAGATGAGGTTTCCAAGCTGGTAGGCAGTGCCGGCGAAGAAGGTGGCGTACTTTGGCGGCGACAGTTCCAGCAAGTGGATCGGGATGACACCGAAGGCTCCCTGGATGCACGACTGGAAGAAGAAAGCCACACACGCGACCCACATCGTACGCACGTGCGTGTACGGGTACAGCAGACAGGCACCGCAGATGAAGACCATGAGCAGACTGAGACGACGGCCGATGACCTGCGAGTAGTAGCCGACGAGCGTGCCGCCGATGATGGCGCCCAAGTTGGCCGTGACCTGCGTGGCCGTGACCTGGTCCGAGTTGAACTCGTTCGTGTTGCGCAGCAGCGTCGGGTACAAGTCCTGCGAGCCGTGCGACGTGAAGCTCATACCGGCCATGAACATGATGAGGTACACGAGACGGATCCAGTTCTTCTTGATCACGACCTTGCCTTCTGCCTTGAATGCCTCGCCGACATTTCCTGTGGCAGCGCGCAGACGCTGACGCTCTTGGAAGACCTGTGTCTCTGGAAGGCGAAGACGGAAGAGGATGATGAGCACTGGTGGACACGCACCGAACCAGAACAACGGACGCCAGCCGTGGCTCGTCGTGTCCACGAGCACGCGGGTCGCGACGGTCGCCATGAGGTAGCCGAACGCGTAACCTTGCTGCAGGATACCAGACACGATGCCACGAGCCTCGACGGGACAGTCCTCGAGCGCCGTCGCGACGGCGTTTCCCCAGATACCACCCATGGCCACGCCGAAGAAGGCACGCGCGACCATGAACTGCTCGAAGTTGACGCAGAAACCCGAGAGCAGTTCAATGACGATGAACAGGATATTGTTGATCACGAACGGCCACTTGCGACCGTAACGATCGGCCGCCAAGCCGAAGATGAGCGAGCCGACGGAACGGAACATGAGCGTGATGGAGATCCCCCACGTGATGTCGGCCTTGGTCTTGCCGAAGGACTCGGCGAGCTCTTCAAGGGTCATCGAGACGGTGAAGAAGTCGAAGGCGTCCCAGGACCAAGCCGCGAAGCCGGCGGCGAAGTTGAGCCACTGCATCTTGTTGAGCAGGCCGAGCGTCTTGAACGGGTTCGGGATCTTGGTCATGGGCGGCTTGAGCGTGCTGAAGCGCGTGCGGAGGTACTCGCCGAAGGGCATGTTCTTCTCCGAGACGACGGGCGGCAGCGGCGCCTTGTCGACGTCGGGCGTCGCGAGGACATTGTACTGGCCAGTGGTCGCCATGGTTGTTGAGTGAGTGAGCTTGTTGGCTGGGCGTCGGTTGGGGAGACTTGGTCGTGTGCCTTGTGCCTTGTGCTTTGCTCGGGGTGGAGTGAGTCGCTTGCTTGGGTGGAGGCAAATTGCTCAATGAATGATGAAACTTGGCGTCAAGCGCAGCGGGCGAGGTCTGGACCAAAAGAGCTTCCCCTTGGACGCAGTTGGCTTTGCTAAGCTTACTCGACGGTCCTCAGCCGTTTGAAGCGAAGGCGCAGGCTCAGGCTGCACGGAAGCCCACTGAGGTGGGATGTCAGAGGCCATTGCACAAGCTCTCGCTCCCTATGCTTAGTACGTACAGTACCATGGAGGAGCTCAACCTGAGTGGAGTGGGGATGCTACTTTTGCATCCATGCTGTTGAAGATGGGCGGCGTTGGCGTTGGCTCTGAGCCAAGCCTGTCGTTTTGACTCCCTACCTCAGAAGATGGTACTGTACAGTGTACTGCTGTGTCCGGTGTCAGCTCGCGCTCTGCGCAGGTCTCGCTCAGCATCTATGTGCATGCCGGTGCAAGGTTGAACTTTGGGTGGCTTCGTCTTCTTTCCATTACAGTGCAGGTCGGTCTTGTATGGACGTGAGTCAGGGTCACGGACTCAATCCACACAGGCGACTTGCTCAGCCC
>JAADXB010000529.1:0-12437 GCA_023337495.1 Pythium diclinum
CAAGGGCTGGTACCAAGATCTTCCGGATACGTACCGGCGTCGTTTGAGCGTGCCCAATGGAGCGACTTCTCAGTAGTGCATCTTCGCGGTGCACTGCAGAGGTGACCCCCTTCCTGATGCAAGCCAACGACTTGTTCGCGACCTTTGGCGCGATTCCAGCGCATAACCTGACCGTCGACCTCAGCGCCGTGGGCTCAGTCACTCCCTTGGTCTTCGACCTCTCTCAGATCCTCCGATCTGCGGTCAGAGGCTGGAACCAGGACCGTCAGTAGTGCGAGTTGACGGTGAGTCGTCGGTTGACATCTCGCCACATCACCAAGCTTCGTAAATCCGCTCACGTTTTGACTCGGCACATTTCCCCCAGTTAGCCTGCGTATGATATGCTGGATCTCTTCCGTTCATCACAATCTCTGTAGTATTTGCAGAGCAATTCCATCATTGATTCATTTCATCGTCTTTCATGTTCCTCATTTATATGGCGTTCTGAGTTGCACGCCATGGCAAGTTATACGACGATCACTAGGACGCTCGTGTTGGTTCCCAACGCCACCCCGACGACGGTTCCGGTCGTGCATAAAGTGGACGCCTACTTCAACAGCCACATTTGGTCGGTCGGTTGGTGGTGTTCATATTCCGGTACACAGAAAGCCCTCAGTATTCATATTCCGGTACACAGAAAGCCCTCAACCAAGCATCAAGAGACAGAGACGGAGACGCAGCGCGAGAGTGAGGACCCATCGGCTGCCAGAAAAGCCAAAGATCGCGGCCCCCAAGAGTCGACTAACGATCACCCAATTACCCTGTCCTCGTTCACCGTCAACCAAGCGGCCACAACGGGTCCTGCGCCGTCACGGCATTGGCCATCGTTCTGGGAGGAATTCAAGTCCCAAGCACAGCCTCAGCGCCGAGGCATATCCCCGAACACCATGCGCGCCTCCCCGAAAAAGCGCGACCCACCGGTGTCGACTGCGAAGACTGTAGTGCCTGCGCCATCCTCAGCGTCCGCATCGTCCTCGGCGTCCTCAACGTCTTCGGCATCCTCTGCGTCTGCCAGAGTCGCCAACTACGCGCCTACTGTGTCCGCTGTGCGTGTTGGTCCAGAAGTCCAGGGCGTTCCTCTTGCGACCACCGCGTCGAACGCCGGGTGTGGCAGTGTCGCCAAGGAGCTCATCGACGCCAAACGCGACGAGTTTGTGCGACTGCGCCGTGCCTGGGAACAGCGCGTGGGAGAAGTGGACGAAGCACTCGATCGCTGTGAGATTGACCCGTTGGAGATTGCCCGTGGTGTGACGCCTGAGATGATGGAGAAGATCCCCGACGCATGGCTTGTTGGGCTAGCTGTCTCGCTGAATGACGACGGTGTACTGGAGCTGATGGACGTTGAGGGGAACGAGCACAGTGAGTCCAAAGGCATTGCTTACGGGAGCCTTTTCCGGTTCTGCGAGCAACACGGCCATCAGCATGGGCTTCGCGCTTTCATCGGAAAACGCGGCGTCTACGATCAATCGGATCGTCGACCCGACTGTGTGCTCTCGGCGTTTTATCCGCCTGCTGCACCAGTTAATGAGCAGCGTATTAGGCCTTTCGTCGTCGTGGAGGTCGAAGTCAAGCACCGAAGCATACCCGATCTTATCGAAGTGGCACAGCTGTACCTGTCTGAGCTGCATGTGCATCGCGTTGTGGCGTTCAAGATCTTCAAGTCTCGCGCCGAGACCGGCACGACTGGCAATCTTCGCAAGGCTGCTGTCGCCATCGAGTTTGAACGCGACGGACCTCTCCAGCCAGGGATTCCTGTGGGGATTCGCGTGGTCCAAGAGGTGTCTTTCGGCTCTGCTGAACTCGATTCGAGTGTTCCCCAGAACCTCTGCCAGGTACCGAGTCGTACGTTTCGAGCGGGTCTGATCCGTGCCATTGCGTCATCGCCGTTCGAGCCGACACACATTCGCGTCGATGGAATGGCTGCAATCTTTCCCCTGCCACAACATCAGTTTGTCGTGGATCTGATGCCACGCTTCGCAACTCCGCTCACCTTCGATCTTCGCCTGATCTTTCAGTACGCCTGTGAAGGTTGGCTGGAAGACCAAACATGAGAGCCGTCTGGTCATCCAAATTGTCGTCCTGTCCGTTGTTTTTCGTTCATTCCTCAAGTGATGCACGTATCGTCGTAGTGAAACTTAACACCACCAAACTACTCCATCTCCAGTATGATAGTGGTATTGAACGTTGGCCTTGCTTGTGGGACTACCATGTGCTCTAGGGATGAGGAGTAGCACTGAATGCGGTCTAGACGACGATCACTACGACGCTCGCGACCATACTGCCAACAGCGAGTGCGATGATCACCACGATGGCGCTCTTGTCCAACCAGCTCGCTTCCTCGGTGCACAGCGTCCAGAAGAAGACGCACGGGAAGATCAGCGCCAGTGTCGTCGCCGGCACGATCATCGCCCCGAAGATGTGCAGCGTCGTGGGCTGAAACACGTACGCCAGCACGACGGTGGATACGACAGTAGCCGTGCGGCTGATGAGCTGCAAGCCGCGCTCGCGACGTTGGGCCAGTGACGGAGACGACGAGCCCGAACGATAGACCCCAGCCCTGTCGCCACCATATCGGTCGTGGGCCTGACCCGTGTGGCCCATCAGCGCCAGCGTCGCCGGGTTCAGCGACACGATCTCGTCACTCTCGTCCGCTCCAACCAGCAGCTTCTCCATGGCGCGTTGCAGCGGATACAGCGTCACCACGTACGACAGCAGCAAGTGCACGCAGTAGAGCACGATGGCCAGGTTACGCACGACCGGGTTACGCATGTTGAAGAACACGGGCGCCTGCAGCGTCGCGCCGTACACGGCGTACGTGACCACACACACCGGCAGATACAACAGAGTCAGCACACTGGTCTGGCTGCGCAGCACCACCGAGCTGCATTTGTCGTGGTCCTGCATGGCGTTGTAGAACGTCGGGACGACCGAGTGGCAGAAGAAGCCGCTGGCCAGCAGCGAGAACGAGTACGCGAGCTTGAGCAGCAGCGACGCCTGCGACAGGTCGGGCGTGCCGAAGATGAACGCCGACTCCTCCAGCGAGATCTGCTTGAGCGGGTACATGGCGTCGCCAAAGATCACGGCCTCGACCCAGAAGCACACGCCCACGTTCACGGCCGAGAACACGGCCAGCGACGCCAGCGAGTCCACGAGCACGTGGCTCCACACCGTCGCGCCCACGAAGAACAGCACCACACCGTAACTCGCACCCGTCATACCCACGATACACGACGTCACCAGTGCGATGTACCCTGTCGCACTCACGAGGAAGCCTCCGTGCATGAAGACCGCGGCCACGGCCTCGCCCTTGGCACCCATACACGCGCGCGCCAGGTCGCAGTACGTCACGCGGCGGTCGCTCGTCCACCGCAAAATGTCCATGGCCTCGATCAGCAGCTTGGCCGTGTAGATACAGATCAGCGCCGCCACCACGAGCACCAGGAGACCGTACCAGTGCATCTCCACGAGCGCGAGCGGCAGGAACACGAGCCCGGAGCCGGCCATGAACGAGATCAAATGGAACGCCGTCTGCCACGCTGTCAGACGGCCGTCGTTGCTTCGTGTACTGTAGTAGTCCTCGGCGTCTGTGAAGCTGTCATTGTCCCCATGACGACGCTTGTGGTCGTCGACGGCGCCGTAGCTGCTGAGCGCCGTGTGGCTGCTGTGGCGCACCGAGATCGCGTGGATGTTCTCCGCGTACGTATCGTAGTTACGCTGTAGCGGCGCGTCGGTCTGTGGCTTTGGCTTGGACAGAGGAGGCGAAGGAGACGGCGACGGCGACGGCGACGGGTGCGTGGGTTTCGTGTGGACGGCGCTGCTGGGCGGGCGGCTCCTGGACGCTGTACTGGGTCCCGAGCGCTGCGAGTCGCGTGGGCGTTGTGTGGGCATTATAGGGTATCTACTGGCGGTGTTGTCGGGGTCTGCAAGTGCGTGGAGGCGTCGGATATGCGAGGCGATCCAAGCCGCTGCTGCCTGGCATTTACTATGTGAAGTGGGTGGCGCTTTTCTCACGCGTTTCTGGAGCTGCTCGTGGAACTGCAAGACAAACGGCTGGGTCCACCGTTCTTCAAGCAACCTTCGCGCAACCTTTTTTCGAAACGCAGACGAATCTGAGTCGACCAAATCCTCTGCAGCCTTTCCCACCACCAACCACCCCACGAACTGATCGCATGTATCACTCGACTGTGGACGGAGGACTCCACATTATTCCATCAGAATACATTGCCTACTAGCTATGCGTAGTCTTCTTGCCATCCCACGAGCGTCTCCTGCAAGAGAGCGCGTGAATCCAACTCGCTATTCAGGAGAACCGGTGCATTGACATCGTTGTGGTCGAGCGGATGCCTAGTCAGCAGGGCCCTCCCTACCCGGGGTAGGCTACCCCGTCACGATCGTGCAGGTGGCGTCCTTCGACACCGCTCCCATTCCTCGCTCTGCTGTTGTTAGGTTGAACCAACTGCCAACCCCAACTCTCGTGGCAAACCCACAAAAGGACTCGAGGCGGCAAATGAACTTCTTGAGGTCGATCCACACAACGTCCAGGCCAGTGTTGCGACCATGTGTTAGTGGTGACGAAACGTATCATACGAATATCCTGGGAGACGGCGAGAAAGAATGGCGTCCCCTCCCACAAGGTTGTTGCCACAACTGCAAATGAAAATCACAGAGAATCGGCGAGGAGGCGTCAGTTTATTCCTCATCATCGAGACACTTGGAGCCGGCCTCGTGAGAGGGGACGCCACTGCGCATCGTTTCTCAGGCGTCAGTCCTGCTCCTGCCGACCGTGCACGCTGCTGCTCCGATGGTACGAGGTCGAGTGTCGAGGGAGGCGATTGATGCTGCGCGCGACGAGTTCTCACGCCAGCTGCGTGAGTGGCGACGTCAACTGCTCAAAGACGGCGTCGCGGAAGGTGCTGACGATGCTGAGAACGACGACGATGCTGGGGAGAGAAGACCCACGATTCGTGTGGTGATCACGCGTGGCGTTACGCCGGCACTGTTTGCGCGGATTCCCGTCGAGTGGCTGTTGGGATTAAGCGTCGACTTACAGGCGGACCGTACGCTCGTGATCGTTGCCGTCGAAACTGCCCGAGCACAACGACGTATGTGGCCGTATCCGCGCTGTTTTGGTCACCTTCGCCTTCGCCAACGCTTTGATCTCGCCGTTTCCGTTTCCTGACCGCTTCGTCTACAACAACTCACAACGCGGTCCCCACCAGCACCACCCTGACGGAGTGCTGTGCTACGAAGCAGACCACCCTGCACTACCGCGACTACCACTCGTCGTTGTTGAAGTGGAGGTCCTGCACCGATCCGTCCCAGCGTTGATCACACTCGCCACCGAGTACCTCCAGCGCTTGTCGATTCGGTGTGTGGTCTGCTTCAAGCTCTCCCCCGCGTGCACCGGCAGACTTGGCCTTTGTCATAGACCCCACGCCCTCGTGAAGAAGCCAGCGCTCGCCGTCGTGTTCGAGCGCATACCTGGCCAACGGGACCCTCCCTACGCGATCAGGATCGCGCAAGAACTGTCCTTCGGCACAGCACCTATCCACGACACTGTGCAGACCGGCTTGAGCCACTTACCGACCCCAACTCTCGCGGCGAACCCACTGAACCCACGAGTGCTTGTGTCGCCAAATCAGCGCCACGACGTCGACCCATTGAACGTCCGAGCCAGTTTTGCGACCATGGCCCCGCAGAACCTCATCGTGCAAATCCCCAACGACGCCAATGCACAGGTTTTGCCCAACATCCAGTTCGATCTGCGCGCTCTGTTGCAGATGGCACTGGTGGGATGGCGTCAAGATCACGCGTAGTTGCTGTTTGAACAGCTCTTGTTGAGAGTCTGTAGAGGTCAAGCTGAAACGTATCGACTAGTGTAAAGCGGTCAGAGTTTATAAACATCGACTTACGACTTCTCAACAGCCTATTCCCAGTGGAAGTGGTGGAGCACGCGCAGCAGCAAGTAGCTGGCGAAGCCGATGAGGAAGCCCGCGCCAGTGTTGAGACCCAGGCAGCCAGCAGCCGTGAGCAGCATGAGCAGCGTTTCCTGGCGGTTCGTGTTGTCGATCTTGAGACCCACGGCCGCGAGGCTCAGTCCACTGAACGCGAGCATCACACCGAGCACGGACTGTGGGAACATGCCCTTTTGCAGCAAGATGACGCACGACGAGCCGAAAAGCAGCGCGAAAAAGAGCTTAAACGTCCCCAAAAACACCATCGCAAGGCTGCTGCGAGCTCCGAATGTGTACTGCGAGGCCAGTCCACCAGCACCGTGGCACACAGGCAGCATGCCAAACCAAGAGAAGAGCAGGTTGCCGCCGGCGATGCTGAAGCAGATGCGGCGCACGCTGGCTGGCTCGTGGTGCTTGGGGAAGAGATCAGCGGCGAGCTTCTCCACGGCCACGACGCTGTTCAGCAGCGTCAACGGAAGCTGCGGCAGGAAGAGGTGCACGAACGCTGTCTTGAAGGCCGACCACGACGGCACGACAGGTGCGACAAAGTCTGGGCCAAGCGTCAGCGATGGCAGGTTGTAGTCGTCCTTGAGCGTCGTGTACTGGTAGACGGCGATGATCATTCCGTACACGAACAGCAGCAGCGCGATTGGCACCTTGCGGCTGTTGATGAACATGATGCAAAGCACACCAAGCACGATGGACACGAAGACGCTGTCGACGCCCCACCACACGATATCGGTAAGCTCTTTGCCCGAGAACGACGTCGTGGCTGTGGCCTTGGTGAGCTTGAGCTTGAGCACGTACGCGGCCTTGAAGCCGCTCATCATGATGCTGATACCGACGCCCAATTGGACACCGCGCACGACCGACATGGGCACCCACTTGGACACGACGCTGATGAGGTTGGTGGTCGCGAGGAACAGCAGCGTCACGCCCGACCAGATACCCGCCGCCAAGATCTCTTCGTTCGAATACTTCTCGGAGATCGCCACGGCAGCAATGGTCTTCATGGGCTGCACAGGGATCGGCACGGCAAAGTACGCCGACAGACCGGCCGTGAAGATACCGGCAAAGAACAGCGCCGGCCCAAACTCGATCTGTGGCTTGCCACCCACGCGGCCGATCGACAGCGCCGTCAGCAGAGGCAGAAAGAGACCGATGTCACCAAAGGCACCGGAGAACTCGGACAGCGTCGCGAACTGCTTCATGTAGGAGAACCATCCAGGCCGCGTGAACACGAACATGCGCTGGAGCCACGGCTTGCCGTCGGTCGGGCCGGTGACGGCGTCGTGCTTGGCGTCGTGGCCCAGGAGGTGCTCGCGGTAGCTGCCGCCTGTCTCGGGACTGCGCATCTCCAGCATCTCGGACTGCGCGAACGCCATCCTTACAGTACTGGGCAAGGGAGTGGAGGTGGCTGGGTCGGCGTGGTTGTGGGTACGTTCCGCCGTTGGAGGAGGATGATGGAAAATCGCACAATGAGGAATCCAATCCACCAGCACGCGAAGGGATCAGGTGAGTCAAATGAGCTGCTCGTGGGAGAGACTTGCTTGTCCAATCATATACTCGTGACGATGGATATTCAGCCAATCAGAGATGCGATGAGAATGAAGCCACCTGCTGAATGTGATTCGAAGTGTGTGAATGCGCACTTTGGTGGTGTGGGCAGCAATCGCTTGGATTGTGCGGGCTGCCGCAACCGGAGAAAGATCAAAGAACGAGTACAGCGTGTACAGCTGAACGCGGGAGGGATTTGCGGATGACTCAGCCGGAGGCTCAGCCGCGGAGGAGCTGCTGGCAGGACGTCCAGATCATCAGGCGGCGTTTGCGAAAGCCTTTCAATTCAGGGGAATTCAGGCCCTTGAATCAAGGGCGTGAATGCACAATGCACCGTCTCAATAATGAAAGAAGTGCGTGGCTGACCATAAGAAGGTGAGGTCAAGGAAGGCACACGCGCTGCCTACATGTACTGTACTATGGACATCAACGTGACGTACGTGTATGTACGAGTACTCGTTCTGAGTACTCGTTCTGAAGTATCTTTCTACCAAACACCACAGCGCATGAGGAACGAACCACCACCAACCCATGGTCGGCAGCGAAAACGACGTGTAGCACTCATTTAGGTTGCGTTTAACAACACGAAAGACGAAGAGGTCGCTTCCGCTTTGTACGTGCGACTCGACACTGCACCGAGGCCGGTAGATGCCTTGTCATGCTCTACCACTGCGCAGAAAGACATCTCTTGCACGACCAGAATCACGGCAGGTGCGCCCGGCCGGACCGGTACAACAGCTTCAAACTCGATGGCGGGAGCGTGTGAAGGTCTCAGCACTTGATCATCCTGATCAAAAATCGAAAACGTGATCTACCGTATCTGAAAACCGGTATTCATCGGTTTTTCCATTCTGTGTTTCCTTCAACTCAGCCAACCGCACATTTCGAGGCACCAAAATGCTGGGGATGCGACGCGCGCTCTCGCCTCTGGCGGCGACGCTACGTCCCCGCCACTCGCTCACGCGTCTGCCATGCATAGATGTCCCGCTACTGCGTCCCGTGGGCGTGACGCTGCGCATACAGAGCCGTCGCCTCACCAGCCGCCCCGCAGTCTTCATCTCCGGCGGCGTCGATCCGTGGTCCACGGTCTCCGCTAATGACCAGGCATTCGCAGAGCTCAAGCCACGCACGAACCCCGCAGGCAACGCACGCGTCATGATCTTCGATGACGACTGCGACGCGACGATGCACCAACTCACTCGTGCTGAGGTTTTGCGGCTCACACAGGAAGCAGCCATTACCACTGAAGAAGACGTCGTCCTCACTGCTACCAAGAGACCGTTGTCTCGCGCACGAGCCACACAGGGCGAGTCTGTGATTGAGGTGCAGCGCGTCCACGCGCGAGATATCCGTCAGTTGGACAGCGCGTTCGCAGTGCGCAGTGAGCCGTCCTTGGAAGTCCGCGACCAGGCCATCCTGGTGAATGCCGGTACGTCCATTGGTTGTGATACCCTCGTCTTATGGACGCTGGACTGATGACTGTGTGGGCTGGAAACTGTACTGTAGATCCCGTGCGAGCGATCATCATGAGGCATCGGTGTCTAGTGTTTCTACTTGAAGGTGACGAGGTCATGCGGCCGCTGCTGCAGCAGGCGTTCAAGGAGGTCGCCAGCCACGACGACGCTGACACCGCCTACGAGTTCAGGTATGCTACGTCCCATGAGGTGTCATTCAATCGTTTTTGACTCAAGTATTGTATGCACTATAGGGCTTTAGAGGCACTGCTGGGCACGTTGAGTCGCCACTACTACACCGAATTCAACCAGGTCGCGCCGGCAATCAAGACTTCCCTTGGACGGCTCGTCTCCGACCAGCCGTCGGCCGGGGAGCTCAACACGCTGCGGTCATTCAAGAACACGATGAACGAGTTCCAGTCGCGAGTGGACGGCGTGCGTCGTGCACTCATGGCTACGCTCAACAACGAAGAAGACTTGCGGCTGCTGTACCTGAGCAAGCTCCATGCCGACCGATCTCTTCTTGGTGATCTGTGGAGTTTTGACTCGGAAGAGGCGGAAGTTTTGGTCGAAAACTACCTCCAAGACATCCACGCACTGCAAACCAACGCCATGCTCCTGCAGCAGCGCATTACGAACACAGAGACTGTGGTGAAACTGAGGCTTGACGCTATGCGAAACTATCTGCTCGGTGTGAACATCATGTTCTCTGTGGCGGGCATCAGTCTTTCGATCGGCACTTTCACAGTCGGCGTCTTCGGCATGAACTTGATCACGGGCGTCGAACAGGCAAGTGGCTGGTTCATGGGCGTGACAACGTTCGCGGTGACGCTCATGGGCATCACGGGCTTCGCGACCATGCGATTGTTCAAGCGCCGTGGCATCTTCGGATCCATCAAGTCGATCGGCAACCTCACAGCCAAGAGTGTCCCCAAAGCACAGTTGACGGAGAAGAAATAGAATGATTTTGGATCGTGTTGTATGGCCTTACGGGGTTTGATTTCTGCTTCCATCACTTCTGCAGCGGCGTGACGCGTGCTCGTAGATCGCCCTTGAGGGCCAGCGTCAAAGCCATCTCGTACGTGTACGAGTGTGGCGGCTTTTCCAGTTCAAAGTCGTACTTGCTGAGCAAGTACGCGAGCGTGGTCTTGAGCTCCAGCATCGCGAAGCGCATGCCCAGACAGATCCGTGGACCGGCGTGGAACGCAACAAACTGGAAAGACGAGAATGACTTGAGTGTCGCCGCGTTGGAGGCTCCGGTGGGGGCGTTGATCCATCTCTCAGGCTTGAACTCAGCAGCATCGGGACCCCAGACACTCGGCATGCGCGCCAATGCGTAGGCGGGAATGTACACGCGCGTGCCTTTCTTCATGAATGTACCGTCGCACAGTGTGACGTCTTGATTGGCCTCCTTGGCGTTGAGCGGCACGAGCGAGCAGAGCCGCAGAGTCTCTCGGACGACAGCTTCCAAGTACACGAGGTGGTTCTCCACTTGGTCCATGGACGGCACAAATGACTTGTCCGTGAAGAGCTGCGGAAGATGAGCTCGCAGCTCGTCACGGAGAAGCTCCAGCACTCGGGGCTCACGCGCCAGCATGATCATCATCCACGTGAGCGCCGTGCCCGTTGAGTCCTTGCCTGCAGCAATCATACTGAATCCAGCATCACGAAGGAGCTTGGCCAGCTTGTTCATATCACCACCATGCGACGTGATCTCCTTGAACTCGTCCACGTGGTCCATCACGATCGACAGGACGTCCTGACGCTCCTCACGCTTTTCGTTGTGGAGCTTGCTACGCTCAAGTGTCTTGTTGACGACCTCGTACACGGAACGATCGATCACCGCCACGGCTTCTGAGAGCTTACGCTCGTCACCAATGTTTAGCTTGCTCTTGAGTTGCCAGAGCCAGTCAGGCTGGTGGAACCGCAGCTCCAGCAGCTTCATGGCGTCCATCATGGCCGTGAGAAAGGCGTTGTTCGTGTCGGTTCCGACCACATCCAACGTGTTTTCGTCCAAACCGAAGGCGATCTCCGTGAACGTATCGAATGCAAACCGGTGGAAGGCATCGCTCAATGGAAACCACGGCGATGTACCTTGTCCAGCGGCCTGTTCCTTTGCCGTGCGGTCCAAAACGTTGCCAAAGATCTTCAAGTGGCGTTGGATCGCGTCACAGATCGAGTCACGGAACCGATGCATCGTGAACAGACGACTGAGCGCCTTGCGCTGCTGCTTCCACTTGTCTCCATCCACAGCGCCGATGCCTTCGCCGACCATCGTGCGGAAGATCGTGTTCATGCGTACGCCCTTGTCAAAGATCTCAAACTGCGTCTTCATCACGTCCTCAAAGCACGCGACAGAACTCACGACGACGAGCGGCGGAGCACCAAGCGCCTGCAGACGCCACGTCTTGCCTTCGTGGAGGATACACTGTTCCAGGATCCAGTCGTGGAGGCGGTGGAGTTGCGTGCTGAGGTCCAGCGTGTTGCCAAGAACCGGCAGCGTGGACGGCGGGCACGGCAGCGGCTTCAGCGCACGGAGACGCGCGTCCGGCGCCAGTAGAATCCACAGCAGCGCGGCGCCGCCCACAGCGAGGCCCGGAAGCACCACATCGCTCCAAGACGTCAGCATGTTCGTGTCGTGGAGAAGGAGTCTTTTCGTTTTATGAGCAGCTCGGTGAAGATGGAGACTGGTCGGTCCTTTGGGTTCAGAAAAGAGAACAGGATGACCAGAAAAAAATCGAACTTACGGAAAATAGAATGTTTTAGCCAATCATCAAACATATGGTTTAGGAAATAAGCCAATCAAAGCATTGTATTGAGCATCCACTGCACCCATTTCTAACGGAGAGCTCCTCAAAAATCAAAATCAAAAATCGCAACACACTCTCATACAAGCACGCCAGATAGAGGTGACAGAGACTTCTTTCGTCTCTGTCCGCACACACAGGCATGACAGCTCTCTCGTTCTCCTCAGCGTCCTCATCATCATCACCAGAACTTCATGGCCCCTGTCACTCGGGCTCCTTCGTCAGCCTCACTCGCCTAGGCACGCAGCAGCTTGCGCAGCGTCTGGTGGACGTCGCTCGGACTGTAGTTGCAGGTCGGTGGCAGCGGACCGTCGCCCGTGATCTTGGGTTCCTTGCCCTTGGTCGTGCCCTGCGACCAGAGACACACCGGCACCGCCTTGGACGACGTCGACTGGATGTAGATGTTGGACAGCGTGGCCTCGTCACCAAAGTTCTGGTTCACAGCTACGATACCGGACTTGGGCTTGACCGCGAGCAAGTTGGAGACCGTGACCTTGCGCTTGTAGCTGCTGGCGCAGTTGCCGCACGAGCGGTAGAGTTTGCCGAAGGTGTCGGCGTAGAAGCCGTCGATGATGACGTGTCCCTTGCCGTTGTGCTGGATGAGTTTGTCGTCTCCGTTGCGAGCG
>JAADXB010000530.1:0-12429 GCA_023337495.1 Pythium diclinum
AGTGTTCGAAAGTACTGATAATGTAAAGCCTGCTTTCTATGGAGGCTAGTGAGTTGACATCAGGGCCATTTACTGTTAGCCGAAGCGCGGCCTCCATTTCTCTCAGCGGTTAGCTGAGAGCTAAGAGCCCTACGAAGAACAGGCAAATTATGGGGAATGAATGTCCGAATGTATGTTTCCTAAATTAGCAGTGAGGAGTGCAGGTTTTATCTTGATTTTCGCGAGGGAGTGATTGCTTGGCTAATATAGTCTAATGTAGGCGAAAGCGTACGGGCTGGTGAAAGAGTGATGGCTAGGAAGGAGGAGTTGATGTCGTGAAAGCCCAGTTCCGATGAAGAATGAAGCCACCTCTCGGAGAGTGAATTCTGCGTTTGCTTGTGAAGCCGCTCAGTGAAGCGAAGTGAGGTCGTTTGCCAAGGGCGCGCTCACAGCCCGGTCTGTGCGTGCGTTCCCACGGGCTCTGCTGGAAGCACAGCACGCACAGTCCACAAATTCGTGACACCAGTACGGTACCCACCACTCAGACTCACACTACATCTCTACTGTAGAAGGCTTCACGATCTGCACGGTGGAAGGCTGCGATCGTCGAGGGCAATTGCTGGTCCCACACCGGTGGCACCAAGTGGAAGACCGACGACAGCTCCAGCCGAGCGAAGAAAAAAAACACAGCGGCCAGGCCAAGACGAACAGTCGACCAAAGCACTTATCCTTGTTGACTCTTTACAGCATCTACCCCGTGTATCTTCTCTTCACTATCCACGACGGTGGCCAGCCTCGAGGAGGCTCGCGGCGTCCACATACAAACCCTGGCCTGGGTGATATCGACTTCGACTCGAAGTCACGTTATTGGCATGTAGACGTTAATTATCTGCTTCAGAAAACAAGGCACCTACGAACAGCTCCTCACATCGTCTCCATACCTATCAGCTCTCACCCATATAGCTGTGCTGCCCTGCACGTTCCGCTGAGAGAATACACCGGAGCAAAGCTCCGGCCACAGTTCCATCGCAACGGGAGGCCGCACCCACTGCGAAATGACTGTCCCACACCAACACTCTCTTATCACCTATTTTCCGCCAATGAGACCTCGTTGATCTTGATAAATAGCCAATCAGGATGCGTAGCTGTTCGGAATTGGGAGCATGTTGGACACCTCGCAAGAAATCGCGACCAGATCACCGTCTTGAGCGGCATTCCGCATTCGCTCCTTCGACGCCACTACGCCACGCTAAGCGCCGCCTGCGGACTCTAGACCATGATGTTCGGCTTCGACGTGAACAAGCTCAAGCCCAACCTGAAGATGGCGGTGCATCGTATTGGCATCGTCAAGAACAAGAAGAAGAACACGACGGTGGCCGCGCGGCGCGAGATCGCCAACCTGCTGGGCGACGGCAAGGAAGAGAAGGCGCGCATCCGCGTACGTGTCTGCGTCCTCCGCTGTATGACTGTGTAGCGTGGCTGTTTGTTGACTGGATCTGTGGGTGTTCCATAGGTCGAAGGTATCATTCGCGACGACTTCACTATCGAAGGCTACGAGATCATCGAGCTGCTGTGCGAGCTGGTGGCAGAGCGAGCCGTGCGTACTTCACGCAGCCAAATCGTACGCATAGCTCCTACTGACTGTGCGTTTACTCTTTCAACACGTAGAACCTGGTCAAGACCGAGCGCGAATGCCCGTACGACATGCGCGAGGCCGTGTGCACCCTGATCTGGGCAGCGAATCGAACCGAGATCCCAGAGCTCACAGAGGTTCGCGCTCACGTCCACACAGTTTCAATTACGCGGATGTGGATCTTAACAAGAATACCCCGTCAATCGTATAGGTCAAAAAGCAGTTGACGAAGAAGTACGGACAGGACTTTGCTGCGGCGGCAGTGCGAAACGTCGACGGCTGCGTCAACGAGCGAGTGATGCAGAAGCTCAGCGTGCAGGTACGCTTCATGTCCACTTGCTCATATGACTTCTGAAGCCGTTTGTACTCACGTACTGTGCGAATCATAGCCACCGAGTGCGTATCTTGTAGTCAACTACATGAAGGAGATCGCGAAGCAGTTCAAGGTGGACTGGGAGCCGGACGAGTCGGCGATCGCTGATCCGTTGGCGCCCATTCCTGCTCCAACTGGCGCGTCCGTGGCCAACGCCGGCGTCTCGGGGCCGGACTTCGCTGCTCTCTACGCTGCGGTGAGTGGTGCTACGCTTGACGAGGCTCTATCACAATGGCTAACTCATACGTCACTGAACATATAGGCTCCTCCGCCAGGCAAGATCCCCTCTGCACTCCCCAGTCTACCGACAGTCGCACCCAGTGACGCCTATGGGTCCACGCTTCCTCCTCCGCCTTCTCCGTATGCGCCACCGCCTTCAGCGCCCGCACCACCTGCCCAGCACTCGTATCAGCCGCGCGCGCCACCTCAGGCACCAGCCTACACAGCTCCGCACCAAGCGCCTCCTCCAGGAGCTCAGCAGCCACCGCCAGCGGCTGCATCTTCCAACAATGTAGTCGATGGTATCCCTGATTTTGACGAGCTCACAGCGCGCTTCGAACGTCTGCGGAAACGCCAGGACCAAGGCTCCGCGACATCCTTCACCTTCTGAGTCTGCAGGTCTTCAAGCAGTCAGTGTCGCACACGTCGCAGATGATGTCGTGTACCGACTGTTTGTACCATAGAACAGGTACACAGTACCTCTTTTCAAACCTAAATAACCTTATCACCTCATATTTCTGTAATCAATTTATGGAGGTATATGTTCGAGTTACAGCTACGTATTCTCACCCTGGTGCTCCACCGTTTTTAACCTAAGTATATCCTATCAGAGGTTTCTCGATTCTTCCCGCCTGCATAACAACACCATCCGTTCTTTTCCATCTTTGTTCCCGTCGGGGGAACAAACCGCTCGATAACAACAAGCGCCTAACAAACAAACCAACAAACACCAACTGCTCCGGTCGGAACCAAGATCCGATACGAACTCCCTGCCCGAATAGAAAGGCAACACCTCCACGACCATGGGCCGCGGATGCACGATGGACGAGTGGGTCCACTTCGAGCGCCTGCCCGACGAGGGCCGCGTGCCCAACTCCTCCTACTGGTACGTCCACTGTCGCCACTGCGTGCGCGGCTACGAGCAGAAGCAGCTCGTGAACGCACCCGCCAAGCTCACGGGCCGCCGCTCGGCCATGAAGGCCCATCTCAAGGTCTGCCCCATGTACGCGACGCAGTACAAGATGGAGCAGCGCGCGCTGGCGGCGGCGGCTGCGGCGGTGGCCGCTACGACGACGCCGACTGCCGCCCACGTGCCCAGCGACGCGACTGCTGTGGCTGGCGATGCTGTGGCGAGTGACGTGGTCGCCAACGCGACGGGTGAGGACGACATCACGATCCACTCGGCGGCGTCGGCAGCGATGGCGGCTTCGGTAGTGTCACCGATGGCTGGTACGGTGATGATCAAGACCCAGAGCGGCGAGAAGCGCAAGCGCCGCGGCGAGGACGTGGAGGCGAGTGGCCCACGCGGCGGAAGAGGCAAGCACTGCATGATGGAGGAGTGGGAGCACTTCATCCGGCTCCAGGATGAAGGCTACATCGGCAAGTCCAACTTCTTCTACGCGATGTGTCGCCACTGCCAGGCCGCCCACGACGAAGCTCCGGAGGACAAGAAGGCCGTGATGGTGCCGGAGAAGATGGTCGGTCGCCGTGAGAAGATGCGCAAGCACTTGGCCACGTGTCCGTACTTCAAGGGCGAGCTGCCGTCCCTGGACCGTCGTACGCAGGTCCGCACTGGAGGACCAGGCGCGTTCCTGCCGCTGCCAACTGCTGAAGGGATCAAGATGGTGCCGGCCAGTGCGTTGACATCAGCGGCGGCCATTGAGGCTGCTGGTCTGAGCGCCCACGTCGGTCTCAGTGGAGCCAGTACGCCATTGGGAGATGCTGCCGCCGAAGGCCAGACGACGTCCGCACGACTTGCGCTCGACGAGTGGCAGTACTTTACGCGTCTGCAGCGCAAGAAGGACAGCGCGTACTACTTCGCGCGTTGCAACTTCTGCCAGCAGGCGTTCGACAACGCACCTGACGCGCTCAAGAACTCGATGTCGCCGACCGTCGTCATGGGCCGCAAGTCCAACATGCAGACGCACTTGGCCAAGTGTCCGTACGTGCCCAAGGACACCGTGCTGTTCAGTGGCAAGCCGCTCACGCTCGGCGGTGGTGCTGTGTACACGTCGACGGCGACTCGCGACGACTACGCCGCTGCCTCCAAGCGGTTCAAGATGGCTGGTCAATTGGACACTGGCTCGGCGTCGCTGCATCTGATCATGATGGAGTTCCTGATCCAGCATCGCCTGCCGTTCGAGTGGGTGGACACGGCCAGCGCCCGCAAGTTGCTGCGGCTGTCGGCTGTTGGTGCCAACGTGAACACGAACCTCGTGCCAACGAGCGACGAGCTCAGGGGCCCAGTGTTGGATGAGCTGGTGCGCAACGAGTACCAGCCGGACGTCGAACGACTCAAGCACACTGTGACGCTACCGCCGCCGGTTGCTGGCGAGACGGAAGCCGTCGCCTCGACGACTGCTCGCCTCCCAGTCGTGGTGAAGATCTCAGTGTCCCAGCCAGAGACCGATGATGAAATCCCGTCGGTCGACTGTGTTGTGAGTGCCAACGGTGTTTCGTTGCCACTGGAGTACGTCGTGTCGGAGAAGGACGAGGCGACGTTGGATGACGACGCTCTCATGGCCGGTATCTCCACGGCTACGACGGGCGTCCAGTTCTACCACGGCCTCGACATCGCTCGCCATCTCACGTCGCAGCTTCAGCTCCTTCAAGAGGACCACCAACTCCCCGCTGCTGTGGTCGTGGTGTCCCCTAGTCCCGTGCTGACTCGCACTGTGAATTTGCTGCGTGGACGCATCCCGAGCCTCTCGTGCGTGTGGAACTTGGACGATACTATCGCGTTCTGTGTGCAGAAGGCTCTCACCAACGCTCATATCGCTGCGGTTGTGGAAGGCGCTGTCGCATTGTGGCTCAGCCCAGAGATCCAGGAGGCACTACCAGAGACCAGTCAGCCGTTGTCTACATCCACCAGCGACTGGAAGTCATTCTCAGCTATCGCCCAGGAACTCTTGAGTGACCAGCTCAGCAGCATCGTCGAAGGCAAGATCTCGCGTGACGACTTGCTGCGCGTGGGCAACCTGTTCCGTGTCTTGACGTCCGTCCACTCTAGTGCCACGCCCGACACTCGCGTCACTCTGGCGGACACGCTCACGCACTTGGCGACGCTCTACACGATTGCGGACGGCTTTGAGGACGTCCAGCGCGCTCTGGAGGTCGCGTGGAACGCGTCGGAGCAGCCTCTGATCCTCCTCGCACACGCCCTGCACCCGCACTTGCGGCTGCGTGGCGTCGCACAGACCGAGCTGACGAAGCTCAGCGTGCTCAGCGACCTGGCTGTGATGTACTTCGCGCAGTTCTTCAGTGGCCGCAAGCCACTCTCGCTGCGTGGCGACGTGACATCGTTCCTGCACATGTCCCAGTCCGTCTTCTCGGACTCGTTCATCAGCGAGTTCCCGTTGACTGACGACTACTACCGCTACTTGCGCGACAGCTTCCCTGAGCTGGCGGCTCTGATGGAGCTTCTACACTCGTTGTCAGTGGCACACGGCGACAGCCACAGTCGCTCGAGCGCTGCGAGGAAGACCAAGGAAGTGGACGAGAAGACGGGCTACACTCCAGACGAAGCCAAGAAGCTTGCGGTGCTGCAGGAGCGATGGAAGCTGGACGTGCCAGTCACCCGATCAGATGCGTCGACTCCTTCTGAGGACGGCGACATCGTGATGGAAGAGCCGGCTGAGGAAGCGGACGCTGCCGTGGTCGCCAGGTGGCTGCACGCCATCGAAGATGCCTCGGCGAAGCGGATGGTAGACTTTTCAGAGTGGGAGGCGTCGTACGTGACGATTGACCAAGAGATCGCGGCCGTTGAGGCGGTTGTTGAAGCTGAGACTGTAGCCATGTCGACTACTGAGATCGCTCTTCCCGCGATGGCAGTGGATGACGTGGAGGCCTTCCCAGCCACGCCGCTCTCGGGCCTGCGCGCCAAGAAGGTGCGGCTCGCACAGCTCTTCACGGGCACCGAGTCCACGACTGTCTAGTGCGAATTGTTTTTAAACAACGAAGATGTTTGTGGCATGTGAAGCAGCGAATACACAGAATGCATTGAATCGCTCAACTTACTTCAGCCTCCTCATTCTGTTGCTATGATGACCACAGCAGTGGTTCATCGTCTCGCTTTCGCTCTTTCTCCTACTGGTGCTACAAACGTGCCGGAGATGGCGGCGGACCCACGCTTCACTTGTGGGCTGGCAGCACCTTGCCGTCGCACTTGCCAAAGCCTATTCTGTAGCCGTCGCCCTGGCAGAAGCCGCGCACCTGGACCTCGTCGCCGTCCTGGATGAACTTGCGCACCTGGCCAGTGGCGCCCAGCGCGATCTCGCGCTTGCCCTGCCAGCTCAGCTCGAGCATCGAGCCGAAGCTGTCCTCGGTCTGGCCACTGATGGTGCCGCTGCCCAGCAGATCGCCCGGCTGCATGTTGCAGCCCGTGACCGTGTGGTGCACGAGCTGCTGCTTCATGTTCCAGTACATGTTGCGGAAGTTGCTGTTGGTGATCACGTGCGCCTGCGAGTCGTTCTCCGGCTTGATCGCCACCGTGAGCTTCAGATCGTACGTGCCCTTGGCGTAGTTCGGGTCCGTGATGTACGGCAGTGGCGTCGGCTCCTGCACAGGACCGAAGCTCGGCTCGCAGCGGAATGGCTCCAACGCCGCCAGTGGCACCACCCACGGCGAGATGGTCGTGGCGAAGTTCTTGGCGCCGAATGGGCCGAGCGGCACGTACTCCCACTTCTGGATGTCACGAGCTAATGGGCAAGAAAAAAAAGGCAATTAGGTTAGTTTGCAATCATCGAGTGTAGCCACATGAGGCTAATTTTCGCAAAGCGCTCCACTCAAACGTACCGCTCCAGTCGTTCATGAGCACGACGCCGAAGATGTGGTCCTCGGCCTGCTCCATCGCAATCGGGTCGCCGAGCTGGTTGCTTGGGCCGACGAAGAACGCCAGCTCGAGCTCGTAGTCCAGCACGCGGCAGGCGTTGAAGATGGAGCCCTTGGACGGGTCGGCGTTGTCGGCCTGGATCTGGCCGCGCGGGCGGCGCACGTCCGTGCCCGAGACGACGACCGACGACGCGCGGCCGTGGTAGCCGACTGGCAGGTGGAGCCAGTTGGGCTGCAGCGCGTTGTCCTTGCCGCGGAACATGATGCCGACGTTGGTGGCGTGCTCGCGCGACGAGTAGAAGTCGGTGTAGTCGCCGATCTTGGCCGGCAGGTGCATGATGACGTTCTCCATCGGGATGAGCGCCTTCTTGCGGAGCTCCGCGTTGTCGCGCAGCGTCGCCACGTCCGCCGAGAGCAGCTTCTGGACGGTCGCACGCGCAGTGGCCCAGGCCTTGGCGCCCTGCTCCATGAAGGCGTTCAGCGCAGGCTAATCCAACAACCAACAAAACCAATTAGCATATGAGCGCAAGAAAAAAGGTGGAGAAAACACCAACAAAACTGAGGTGGGGACTAACCTCATCGAAGCAACCAGCGTCAAATCCCTCGAAGAGACCCTCGGACGCGATCACCGACAGATCCAACACCTAAACAACCACCAACAAAACCACGACGTGTGAGTACACAAAACGAAAAAAAACGCCAACAAATCACGTACAAAGTCGCCAATCGCCACACCGACGCGCGTCTTGTCGTTCGTCTTGGTCGAGAACACGCCGTACGGGAGGTTCTGGATAGGGAAGTCGTTGTCGGCAGCCACCGGAACAAAGCTAGTGAGCGCCATCGTGGTCGGAGTCGTCTTGAAGCTGGGCGAACGGGAGATCCACTGCGTGAGGCGCTTGGGATCTGGCAAATCCACGACGAAGACCCAAACGAGCGTTAGACCGATCGCGACCGCCAGCGCTCTGGTTAGTTTTAGACGCAGCGCCATGAGCGCTTGGTCGTACTAGTATGGCTGGTTGGACGAACCTGGTGGTTGGTTAGGCCGGAGGTTTAGACTTGAGCTCCGAGCGCGTTGTTGAAGAATGGCGTCCACAAACACGCAGCCTCGAACAGATCCATCGCCCAGCACCACCTTCGTCGACAGCCACCGACCCTATCCCTAGACCCACGTGGCTTCTCTTCCCACATTTGATTGGCTAAAATAATTGTTCCGCGGCAAACGACCAATAGAATACGTTCGCTGTAGTTCAACTCATCATAATCCTCTTTATAGTGACTCTATTTTCTATAGTGACATAGATTCATGCGCCTTCTCATCATTTGCCTTCAGAACCTTTTCCAGCCAATCACAAGTCCGTATTCCAACGTGAGAAAGGCAACCCGTGATCAAAATGTAGCAAAATGGATCTCTTCGCTTACGCTAGTCGATCACGTGGGTCTCTGCGTCGTCGCTTGAGATCCTTGTTCGTCAGGTCTCTGCCTCCACTCTCTTGTGGAGTGCTTTATGGCCACTTGACCATGAGTGACGCGTTTTCCAACTTGCTCTCGGCAATCGTCGACTCGCTGAGCTCAATCGCCTTCGGTGGGAACGTTGTCCGCAACTCGAACGCTCGCGTCCGTGCCTCAGGGATCTACAAACCAATGCAACCACGTCAGAACGGAGTTTCTGGTCGTAAAGTCTGCGCGAATACAATACCTGTTCCTTCACGAAGTGCCAAAGGAGCGAAATCGGATCCGACTTGAGGAAGCGTCGAGTGAGACGAACTCCGTCTGGCGTGCGGATCTGCACACGCGTGATGTCAGGAGTTCCCTCTGCGCACCAAACGACCAAACGTTAGCAAAGGCATTCAAAGTAAGATCAGGCTATGAGCAGATCACCAACCTGCTGGCTCGGTGGGCATCGGCTCCAGGACTGCCTCCACGGTCGGCTCCGCAGCCTTCTCTTCTTCGTCGTCGTGCTCAGCATCGCTCTCCTGCGACTGCTCACTGCCCGCTCCTTCCATCGACGCTGCGATCGCTGCTGCAAGCTGGTCATCCTCCGATGCCTCAGTGATGTCGCGCTTAAAGCTGACTTTCTTGTCCTCGCCAGGGGCGGCGTCATCCGCATCATAGGTCTGGGAAAACGCGAAATCGGAGACTACAAAACAGCAGTATCATCAGCCCAATGTCCGTAGCAAGGCATCGCAACTGCGAGCGAGAATCTACGTACGGCGCTCCGTCATATCCTGGGCTTCAATGAACCCACTCCACTTCTGCTCGATCACACCGGTCTTTGGGTTCACGATCGCGACGATCGGAAGGTGGTCTCGGTCGATCTGATACAGCGAACAGAACTTCTTGCCGTGTTCCGAGACCCAGTAGTGCTGTGCGCGACAACCACAAAGTGTCAGAGTAGCCGACCACTCACGGCTGTTGTGCGAAAGCTA
Source organism: Pythium diclinum (assembly GCA_023337495.1). Classification (NCBI taxonomy): domain Eukaryota; phylum Oomycota; class Peronosporomycetes; order Pythiales; family Pythiaceae; genus Pythium; species Pythium diclinum. The sequence continues at coordinate 9,461 of JAADXB010000530.1, forward strand.
GTTGCTCTCCGTACCTGCCAGAAGATGTAGCCGCTCGCGACGACGTTCTCCACAATGTCATTGGCCCACGTATCGCGATTCAGCATGTGGCTGGCGAACACGATCTCGTCTTGGATGTTGACCAGAAGCCACTTGTTTTGGCTTTTGGCAGCCGCACGTGCCTACGCAGATCCATGCAGCGTCAGTCTTTCCGAAAGAGCAAACGTAGCTGCACATACAGGGGCTACACGCACCTCTGAGTATGTTCCCTTGAACATGAGGTTGACTGGCGGCTGGAAGAGGCTGCTCAGATCGCGCGTTCGCTCTTCTGACCCGTCGGCACCTAAAGAGCACTGGACTGTGAGCCCTCCAACCTCCCATTCACACACGAATGTATCCACTACGCACCTGCGCCAAATGCAGACGAGATCGCAGACGCATTGCTGCTGGAGGCATTGATGGCCGCGATGCTCTCAGCCGCGAAGTCGCGGTACTGCTCGTGGAGTCGTCGGATCGGCATCGCTGCAGACATCATCCCCAGTCAGCGATCACTCCAGCGAGGGTACACCACAGCAATATGACAGTGATACTCACAGTCAAAGCTACCGTCGCCGAAGAGACGCTGGCGCTTGGACGGATCTGGCGCTCGCACATCGCTACAGGAAACGCAGTAGAAGGATGGCAGCAATTAGTCAGCTAATCTCGCACACACACACACACCGGCAGTGATTCACTCACTCTTCGTAGGATCCGCCTGAAGGCGCAGCAGGAGGCATCGCTGCATCACCACCAACGCCCTGTCCGCCGCTCTCCATGAAGAGGTTCACCTGTAATCGCGACGAGTTTCCAGTCAGTTGGGTGCCTTTCCTTCGACAACATTCCATTCTTGCCCACAGCAACTCACCGCTTCCGCCAACGACCAGTTCGTCAACTGCGTCCCCATAATATCAATGCATCACGCACAATCAACCGTGAGCTTCGATCCATAAAGCCCCAGAAACTGCATCAATTGCCTGGTGTTCACCTCCAGGTACTGCGTCGCCGTGTCGGGGCTTGCGCCCGTGATACTCATGAACCTGCAACAACAAATACACCGTTGAGTTCTGCATTCAACCCTCTGTCTCTGAGCACTGATGTCAGTCACATAAGCGCACGTACTGAGCCAAAGCGTCGCCGTTGTCCGCCATGTCGTCGCTTCGGTTACCGCTTTTGCTTTCCTTTCCTTTCCTCGCTTTCTTCAGCTTGATATCCTGCGGACACACCGTACCTACTGCGGATGGTACTGTACACTGTCCTCAAAATCCCCACCTCACTTTAGTGACTCGTATTTTTCGACGCTTTTTTTCAGAGCTCTCCAACGGATAGATTGGGGCAACTGCTGGTGGCGTCATGGGCTTCCGTGGCGTGCTCCTCACTGCGCATGAGATCGCAGGCGCCGTCCACGGCTTCCGTGTGGTCTGTCCAGACGCACATCTACAACTTCCCACCGGCGGCGTGCCGCGCGATGCACCCTACGTCACGGAACAGAAGCTGCTCGTGACCGACTTCGTCACGAGTGAGCTGCAGCAAGTCACGCGCGTGTCCAGCGTGACGCTGGAACGCGAGACGCGCTCAGCTCTATGGGTCGCCACGGTTCCTTCCGTCGCATTTGCGGCTGAACAGTCCGTGTTGGGTGGCTCAACGTACCCGTTCGACCAGCGGCGTGCGGTCACGCAGGTGTGCTACTGCTTCTACTTCCGCGCCGAGCTCGAGTTCAGCATGTTCGAGCGCGCCCACGCAGCGTCGATCAACCTGCTCCACTACAGTTTGCTAGCGAATTCGCTCAGCATGGAGCTGGACATCAAGCGCGACATGAAGCTGCAGCCCGCGCCGATTCCGACGCCCAAGGCCAAGGCCGCTGCTGCGACTCCAGTCGCGAAGACGTCACGAGCGTCCACACTGACGGCCGCCATACCGTTAGGCCACGAGCAACTGCAACAGCAGCGCGCCCAGCTGCGGAAGGAGCTCAAGGAACTCAAGGAGCGAGGAGCTGTGCACAAGCAGGCGCAGGCGATCCGCGATCAGGCCGCGGCCTTGGAGGCCCAGCGGCTCAAGGCCGAGAAGCCACTTTCAGCAGAAACGAAGCGCACAAAAGACAGCGGAACCGATGGGCAAAAGGCAACGGCGACGTCAGCCGCTAAAGCAGAAGTCCAGGCTGAGACGAGTCCTGTCGAGTGTGTGCTGTGCGGAGTGGATGCTGACTGTCGCGGCTTCGCGGGGACGTTCTTGAAGCATCCGTACGTACTCAAAGATGGACGCGGCTCGCCCGTTATGATCTGCAAGAGCTGCTTACAGCGCATACTCAAGCGCCGACTCGATGGAGATGCTGGGCAGAAGAGCGGAAGCACGAGTCCGAAGCAGGACACGCTGTGCGGACTGTGTGCGGACCCGGTGGAACAAATCAAGCGCGAGGTCAAAGCCTGCTCGCATCCGCAATGCCCTCGCGTCTACTGCTCGCCGTGTTTGAAGAAGCTGTTTGGGAAGGCTCAGTTCAAGAAGGTGGAGCGCACGAAGAACTGGAAATGCCCGAACTGTACGCCGGCTGATGATCCGTTGGGTGAGCGGACTACGCCGACGGGCAGCGAGGACTCCAGAAAGGATGCAGCGTTGGCATCGACCACAAACGACAATCAGAGGGCGGGGAAGAAGAAACGCAAGCGTCAGCCAGACGACAAGCTACCGGTTGTCGAGATCAAGGAGGAGAAGGGGTCTGTGCTGTCTGCTCCATTGGTCCTGGATCAGCAACCGCCAAAGCCTGTGGTTGATGTCGATTTGGTCGTCGTACGCGATCCTGTCACGGGTGCCGGGAGAACGCTGCTGGACTACGCGACCGAGTACTACGAGTTTCTCATCAAGCGCGAGGAGCAGTTGCCTCCGCCAGTCGAGTCGGAGGACGTTTGCCTGTGCTGCAAGGACGGCGGCGACGTCCTCGAGTGTGACTGGACCCACGG
>JAADXB010000531.1:0-12405 GCA_023337495.1 Pythium diclinum
CCAGAGACGACGACGTCGGCGCCAGCCTCGGGCAACAGCAACCCGGCTGTGCAGCAGTAAGCTGCTAGCACGACAATGCCGCATCTCAGTCGGACGAAAGACTCAGGTGGGTGGCATACCCAGTGATCCTTGCATGTAGATGGTTGTTGATAAAGTGTACGAAAATGCGCAATTTTTGATTGATGCTCCAGAATTTGCTCTTCTTTTTCATGCATTCTTTCGCGACGACACCAAAGTGACACGGTAGAGTCTAACGGGGGTCAGAGGCTGGTCAGGTCTCGCGTTCAGGTCACATGGTCACATCCATGTGGATATTGTAACTTACATCAGTGGTTTTTCTGGGATAGCTAGATTAGCCGAAAGGCTGCTAGCTGGGACAGCCCAAACAGGATTAATTCCGTGTCCGAAGCCTACCGATTTAACGACACCGTGTGGAAACCCAAAAACCCAGTCGGTGATCTCTACCCAGAATGTCACTAAACGGAAACGTCGGTATTGTGAATGTCGTTAAACCAAGGATTTGGGCGACAGATGTGGTGAGGCACGCTTGAAGCCAGCCACTTTAGTGCCACCATCCTGTCACCCAAAAGCACAGTCTGGTATATCTCGGCACAATGTCACTAAAGGGTAGCGTCTCTATCGCCCTTTTTGCTATTGTGAGGATTTGAGGACTTCGTGAGTGAGGCCAGCCTGAAGCCAGCCACTTTAACGACACCACTCAGTCTCTCAAATATGCAGCCGTTTGGATCTGCCTACAATGTCACTATTCTGTGTGGTCTCAATCGTCTTGTGTGCTATTACGAGGATATGGGTACTTGGTGAGTGAATCCACTGCTGAAGCCATCGGTTTAGTGTCATGACCAACAATCGGAGAGGTCAGATGCGTATGTGCATAGCAGACGTCCGTAGAGAGTCATTTTCTAAAGTAAGGAAGTCAGCACTGATGCAGTTCAACTTGATGGAATGCGAGTCAACAAAGGCTGAAAGGAACTGACTTGGCTGTGGGACTGGGCATTGTGTCTCCACAAGGCAGTACGTCTCCATCACAAAGCAGCAAGAACACGCAGTGGTAGAGGCGGTGCCACAAACAGCTCCATCGGAGTCTGCAGCCGACAAGCGATGCTTCCCGAGCAACGGCACCTAGCGAATGCTGACGTCGGTGACCCAGATGGTGTACTGGATGCCATTGTTCCTGTTCGTCGTTCGCAGCGAGTCGAGTTGCAGCGTCAACGCCAAGCGGCTATGCTCCTTTCCAACGAAGCACCTGCACCGTCACTCACAGATCCGATTGAAAGTCGACGTGCGCGAAGGGCTGAGCTTCAGCGCCAACGACGTGCTAGTGTGCGAGAGCAACAGAGCCTTCAAGAGAGAGCGAATTCCGACGAAGCGCATGCGAGCCAGGCTTCTGATGCTGATGTCGATCTCAGTGAAAGTCGGCGTGCGCGGAAATCGGAACTACAGCGTCGCCGTCGTGCAAATCTGACTCAATCAGGGGGGTGTGTCTCGGAGGAGCAAATGCCAGGCATAGAACAACCCGACGAAGCGGCCGATGCGAGTGAACGTCGACTAGCTCGGAAGACGGAACTGCAGCGTCGTCGTCGTAATAACGTGCAAGATCGTGAAACACCAACTGGACGCGCGGAGCGCGTTGCTGCCGAGAGCGCTGAAAGAATCCAGCGGCGTCACCAGGAAGACCACGAAGTGCAACAAAGCCGCCGTTCGAATCGTCGAGCAACTGATCAAGCCCGAGATGCCGGTCGCCGTGCCCAAGATGCAAATCATGCAGAAGTCCTGAGTGACCGCATATTGACGGCACAGTCTCTTACTCAAGAGGATATCGCGTGTATGTGTCAAGGACAGCGATTCACACAGGACCCCAAGCTTGCGTTGGCTTACTACTACTGCTGTGGAGTGAACCCGGGGTCGTTCGTGTTTGGAAACGAGCGAGTGCATGGAGACACATCGACGCCTGCAAGACGCCGTCTGGAAAGTTTGCTGGATGATTACCCGAAGAGTGAAGATCTTGCTTCGTGCCAACACGCTGCAGCAGCTATGGCTTCGGAGCAAACTTCGGTTTGGGCCTGTGCTTCGTGTGGCCGCATTGTATTGAAGCGAGAAGATGGAGCCATCCAATTTCGTCGATTGCGCGATCTCAGAGAAGACCTGCTACTCAGCCAGTCAGAAAAAGCAAAGTTGCTTGATGGCGTCTCCGTTTCGTTTGTTCGCAAGTATCGTCAAGTGTTCTTCGACGGCGAAGACATCTACTTCTTGATCCCAGAGCTAGTGCGCGATCGTGAGAATGTGCCGCTTTGTGAGAAGTGTAACTCTGGACCTCGCGCCAATAAGTTTAGTGTAGCCTCTGGGCATGACTACGGTCGGGTTGATCAACTGCCCATACTCAGTGACGTCGCGTTGGCGTGCATTACTCCAACCCGTTGCTTTGGTTTGGAGCTGTCGCTGTCACGATCGACGGGTCATGCGATCGCGTTTCCGTCAAGTGGCCCCTGTGAATCGGCCAAAGTGCTCCCATCTTTGGAAGAGGATTGCATGCCCCGTGTTACGTTCATTGGTCCGTTGGAAGACTGGAGACTTGAGGCAAAGAAGTACCGCCACTTGTACGCGATCGATGGAACGTCTGTCTACCAGTGGCTGAATGTTCTGAGCAAGATCAACACAGTATTTCTCGATCAGAACATTCTGGTTGATGATAGTGTTGACAAACATCGGCAACTAGCGGACATGGAAGCGGCAATTGAGGCGAGTGTCCAGATCTCGCAATCAGAAGTCATCTCGACCGTGCATGACCAAGCTTCTTTGGATCAGACAGATCCCAATGATCATTCTGGAGATGGCGAACGTGTTGATGTCCACAGCTCGGTGGTGCTCCCACCCACACAACAGAGTCATGGCGGCACGGTACATGAGATCGTTGATGCGCTGATTGATGCAGTCGACGGCCATTCTGGGAAACAGAGTCGTGAAGGAGAGCCAGAGAAGAAGCCAACTGTGATTGCTGTCAAGCGCGCTCGATCTCCGTTTGTCGAATGGCTCGATAACGCGAGCATCCTAGCCGGTGTATTTCCAAATCTCTTTCTCACGGGTGGTTCGATGCTGCCGTCAGGCCCTCTCCCACGCGATTTCGTCGATCACTTCATGCACTACTGGGATGGGCGCTTTGAAAAGTCTGTAATGTTTTCGGCAATGCTTTTCAATCAGTTGCAACGGCATTCGGCCGTCCAAAAAGCAGCTCGTGTTGGCATTTCTCATGGACGTGCAATGGCCAAGTTCGGCAAGTTGGCCAGTACGCCAAAATTCAAACAGGCCCTCCAAGCAGCAAAAGCAAACCCAGAATCTCCAGACGCCGTGCGCATGAATGCCACGCTTCTTCGTTTGTTGGCTCTCGTTGGAGGATGTGTGCCGTTCTCGCCTTTTGAGCGTGCGGCTACGCGTCCGAAACTCGGTGCGATGCGATACCGTTATGGTGTCGCGCAGCACTTTGTTACGATCGCTCCTCCAGAACATGATGACCTCCTACTCCAGCGAATTGCGCAGCTACGTGAGACACAGGGATGGAATGACCTTTCCCATCCATGCTTACCGAAACAGTGCCGCTTCGAGGACTTACCCGACGTCATTCAATCAAGTAGTGAGGCACGGCAAGCGGTGGCTCGGCGGTATCCAGCGTTATCTGCTCAAGTGTTCGAAAGGCAAATGACAACGCTGACACGTGACATATTGCGCTGCCCGGAGACCAGCTCGAGCCGCATTAGTCGCGACTATCTTCAACAACAGTGTGGCGTATACGGCCGCATCGCTGCGTTCAATGCCGTCATCGAGCCACAAAGCTCAGGTCGTCTGCATACTCACATGACCGTTTACGGTTCCAGCATTAATCCAGACGTGTTGACACGGGTGGCGTGTAGTTCGGACTTGTGGCCGGCTGCCCGCAAGTGGTTCAATGCCGTGTCGACGACACAAATCTCGGAAGTAACGCGTGAGTGGAGCGAAAACTGGAAAGCCGATCATGGACAGAGACGAGCACGAGCCTTTGAAGTTGTCGTACCTGATGCGGGAGTTGACCTCGAAGGATTTCTACTAGCAGCCGAAAAGAGAGCGTGGATAACCAACGTGCACTCCCATTCGCATACGTGTCGCAAGGGGCTGCGTGGGCGATTCGTCTGTCGTCTGGCGCGACCTGCAGGGGTTCACGAAGGGATTACAAAACCACTGCACATTCGTTTGATTCAACCCAGCAACCTCGGAAAGCGACGACGAGCCATATTCGACGTGAAGGAAATGGATGCCGTTGTGGCGACTGAGCTTGATTCCCCTCACAACTACTCCAACAAGCAAGTGTTCCGTCCACACGCCGACGGTGCCGTTGTGTGGGAACAAACTCGCCCAGAGCGCGACTCAATGTTCGTCGAAACCAACATCGCTTTGGCGTGTCTGTCTGGTGCCCACACGAACTCAGCGATCATCAACGGCAAAGACGCTGGTGATATGGTTGAAGAATATCAGCAATCCTACATGACAAAGGAGAAAGGAGGCTTAAAGTGTGGCACCGCAGTCATGCTCACAGCGTTGAATGACATTGAGAACTACCCGAGTGTTGCCGACGATCAAGGAAGTGACATGCGCCGTGCCAAGCACTTGGCGACACGTACTGTCAACGCTTTCACCGGTGGAACTGAGTGGCCACACGTGCTGATGGCGTATGCTCTAGCTGGGCATCGTTCATTTCAGTCTAGCGACACATTCTGGTATGTGTTTCCGCACAAGTTGGCTGAAGCTATGCACAGCACCGCCTTGCCACCAAGTGACGCTGACAACTCTTCACCAGACGACTCAGTGAGTGAGAGTGAGAGTGAGAGTGAGAGCGAGTACGAGAGCGACGACGACGACGTCGACGTAAACCAAAGACTTGCGTCCATCGTGGCTACTGCAAACGATGACAGCAGAGATCAGCATTCCCGAGGCAGTACGTACGATAGCGGAGGCGCTCGCATGTTTAAAGTCGAAGACCAGATCGTTCTCGTCACTCAAGCGCAGTCATACCGCAACCGTGGGGAGTGGTTTGAACCGTTCTCTGCGTTCGAGTTTGAGGCCGTAGTTGACATACTTCCACGCTGTGAAGAGTCTGATCCAGATGAAGTGTCGAGAGGGCGTCCCAAGCGGCGAGGGTTTGATTTGGGGCAGAACCATCCACTGGTACCACACTTCCAGGGATTCATCAGGGCGAAGTTCAAGACCATAATGCTAGGTGGGCCTCCACCTCCTTCGGTACCGAAAAATGGACAGCCTTCTGCAGGACTCAGCAAGTACATCCTGGGTTTGTTTCATCCATGGTCGTCGAGCGACGGGAAGCTCCCTTTTCAGCCAACATCCAAGAATCTTCTCCGCATCTGCCGTGACTGGAACAGTACTGAAGCGAGCTTTATCAACGCACAGCGCTATCGAATCATCCACAACGTTATGCAGAAGCATTATCGTTCGTCGAAAAACGAAAAGGTTTGCTCTGAGTGGCGGAGTCGAAACGCGGAGATCTGGAATGAATCAACCCTAGATCAGCCTCCAAGCACAAGCCATGAAGAATGTGGGCCATCCAATTGCGACCCGGAGGCAGTTGGTCTATTGTCAGTCGAAGATCGAGAGCTATATTCGCTGGCCAAAGCCGCTGCTGCCAAAGACCAGCGATCGATTGATGCGATTCAAGGCCTAAGAGCATCGTTTTGGGCATTGATACCGACCACTTCCGGTGCTACTGCGATTAGAAACTCTCCGGCCTATACAGTGTATCGCGATCACATCACATCGAACTTTCAGCTGTCAAGCGTCGCTAGAAGTATTCATGCCATGGTACCGCCAACAGCATCCTCCAACAACGCGGAAATCAGCTCACGCGGCCATGAAAATGATGCTGGGTGCAACCGTGATCCCCATCAAACTCAAGGAGCTCGTGACACAGCGTACGAAGGGTTCTCAACAGACCAACAGGCGGTATTTGACTCTATCGTGAGCAAAATCGAGCCGAGTGGGAAACTTGGCCAAACACTCACAGTACTCCATGGAGGTGGTGGGACAGGCAAGTCGACTTTGATACGTCACATCACTCGCACGCTCAGTGAATACGGAATTGACACTGTGAGCACCTGTCCAACAGGGGTAGGCGCCTCTCATCTCGATAGTGGAAAAACAATCCACTCTGCCTTCAAGCTCCTACGAAAGACCGAGTTGACTGCGAACGATCTGGAGCTAATGCGTCTTACCTTCACGGAGAAAGTCGGAATGATCGTGGTGGATGAAGTATCGATGCTCAGTGCTGAGAATCTGGCTCTCATCGACTCTCGCTTGCGCCAAGTCTACAAGAACAACCTCAGATTTGGTGGGCGATCACTCATACTGGTAAGGGTGCTTTCATGGTGACTTCCCTAGTTTCAGAACTCATCCTTCCAATTCATGACAGGCCGGAGACTTCCTCCAGATTGACGTTACTGCTGGCACAGCGCTGTGTAAGATGACGTATGGGCGCGTCAATTCGCCGGTCGTCGCCGCAGCTCGCGCGTTGTTTCGGGATTTCAAAGTTTTCTTCCTCACCCAACAGCATCGAGCTGCGTGTTGTGAAGTTCAGAAAGCGAACCTGCTGGCTTGTCGATCGCTTCCGTCATTCTACCCAACGGGGTTGCGCTACACGGCCGACGAGATGAGAGATTACCGTCCAATCACTCGAGCTATTGCCCAAACCATCGCCACAGCAATCACGACAAGCGATATACAGAGTGATTCTGGATGGCTTGATGAGATGACCATACTCGTTACAAACAACATCGACAAAGCAGCATTGACGCCATGCACAGCTCGCCTTTACGCGACCCGCCACGGCGAGTTGCTCTTCCGATGGAAACGGAAAATGAAGATCGACTTGCCACCCGAACTGCAACGTCTGGTCTACGATGAAGACGCCCATCCTGAGCTATTCGCCTACTTTGTGAAAGGAGTTAGGGCCCAAATTCTGGACAACAACAACGGAAATGTCGGATGGTGCATTGCAAATGGATCTCCGTGCAGGCTCCACTCATTGGCATGGGAAGACTCCGCAAAAACCGATGTCGTCCTCGGGATGGTACGTGAAGCTCGACACAACCGCGCTCAAGAAGTTGACTTGCCATTCCCACCGGACTTCATCAATGTTCAGCTGCTCGATCCTTCTGGAGCGGTCAAGTCGGGGGTGAATTGGCCAGAACAGTTCAACTTAGACACGGAGTGGGTCATCGCGCCCGACGGGAAACGCCAACACAAACAGTCCATTGTGATCCCCATCGGCTTGATGGGCTCGAAAACGCGAAAGAAATGCATCCATCTGGGGAAGCGAGTCTTGGACGAGGCGATCGAGATTGAGTACATCCAGCATGCCGTCGACATAGCACTCGTGATGACAGTGTGGAAGGCACAAGGATCGACGCTAAAACGAGTCATCCTGAATCTAGAGCCCACAGGTCGACCGAAATGGGGCTTCGAGCACATCTACGTCGGTCTATCACGAGTGACTGCGGCAAAATTCTTGCGATGCCTTCCACTCACTGGTGCGTTTAGGTTGTCGTCACTCCAGAACCTACGGCCGAGCATTTACACCACCAAGTGGAGACTAGACAACCGAGAAGACAGATGAGATATCGTTGAATCAAAACCTCTACTAGCTGATATCATTCTTTAATTGATCAATTATCAACTGACGAAAACCACGAATAACCTAAGAAATGTATGAACAGGAAAAATGGCCTAGAAGCAAAGTTGATATATTGGTAGTCGCATGTATGACGCACACAAAAGAACACCAACAGCAATTAGCGTCCCGTCAGTTGTATTTCACGTGGAATCCTCTACACGCTGGCACGAAGAGCATTCGCAGGTATCAAATGCATAGTCGCTTCCGTAATCAATCGTGATTTCTTCTTCGGCCTGTACCGTTCTCGTCGTCACGATTCCAATTCTCAAGTGAGCTCCCACTTTCCAAACTTGTGCCTCGCAATTTGGAGAACAAGCGTGGTTGATCATTCGTGTATGATTGCCTCGAACGGAAGAATCAATGTACTTGTCAGATGTCAACGCCATCACGTACTTGTTCCTTCCACGTTGTGAACGAGCTTCCAGCGCTGCTCTGTCAATCACTTCACCCACGTACTCGCGAACGAGAACACCCTTCCCCAGTTTCACTCCGGCGAATACCCCGAGACCTGTGTTTCCGGAATTGTCAATCCACAGCGAAACAGGAGCCAACAGAGCTCTCATCCACATCCTGTTCGAGCATTTGCCGCGCAAGGCGCAGTTGGTTTTTGAACACTCCACCAGTCGCGTACGGTTCACGCACTTATCGCCGCATCCTCGACGGCAAGAGCACCTCGTGTCTGGAATTGAAGCGATGGCCATCACGCCAATACATTGAGATATCGGCTCGTAGGCAAAACAAGCTTGCCACGCTGCTTTGAGAGCCCGCTCAACCATGCGTCGCCGGGCGTGATACGATTTGGACTCGATCAAGCGTTTGTGATACGCCTCCACGTACTCCATCACGCGTGCTGGAGTCATCGTTTGCTGGCTGTCTCGCACCCTCAAATGCTCTTGAATCCAGGCCACGACAGGCTCAACTTCATTGCCAATGCCGCGCTCATATATATCGGAACCGTGGCGGCGCGACTCCAGAGAAGCTCGGCTCCTTATCCAGGAAGTCATCGTTGAGGGAACTACCTCGCTAACAGCATTGGGGCCTTCATCTTGGTGAGCAGCGATTGCCGCTCGCTTGAACGATACAGTATGATTCAGATCGCCCGGCTTCCTCGGCATCTCACTTTCGATAATCTGACAACTTTCTTGCGCTGTGCTCACAATGATCCTAACAGACCCGGGTCACTAGCCATCAGTATTTCTGCGACTGTCCACAACAAATCCTAGATCGCACAGTTAGGATCCCGATCCGCAAGTCTTTCTCTCACTCTCCCTTTTCCAACAAGCATCACACGACGCCAGCTCTGCGAGCTGCAAGGCTAGACATGGCAGATCGCGCTCCGACGCCGGATGAAGCTCGGCAATCCACCAAGCCCATCTCTGACGGAATCGCCTCCGCCACGCCTACTTCTACTTCTCAAGCAACCAGCGCAAAGAAGCCAAAGACAACCGAACGTGTGATCGAGAGCTCGAGCAACGCAACAACGGAGATGGAAGTGAAGCCAGCTTCCATCATGGCACACAACCCATCTGCGCATGGTGCAAGCAGTGTTGCGCCAGCACCCGGCGATTCCTCGCCTACCACCATCCGTACCAGCCCCAGTCGAGTGGCTAGCGCGTCAACCAGCACGTCAACCAATCCTCCTGACCAACAAGCACCCACCACAGATCCGATTGCCACATCCAGTCGTGCTGCAAGTGTCAAGATCAAGAAGATGGGCCCGACTACAGCAAAAGACTGGGTTCTTCATGCAGTTGTTGTCGCGCGGAGCCCCGTTCGCAATTGGCAGAACCTACGTGGCGGAGGTACACTCCAAGAGGTCTTCCTCATGGATGGAAATGGCGACTTCATCCGCGCGACGGTCTTCAACGATGCAGTCAACAAGTTCGCTGATGTCACAACACCGGGGTCGACGTGCTCGCTCGCCGGTGGAAAGATCAAGTATTCCTTCACGGGGCCCAACTCGTCCGCTCGTGAATGCAGTGTGTCGTTCAGCGACAACGCTGATATCCATGCCATCGTCGACGAAGAACTCGCGAGCACCGTACCAAGCGTCGCCTTCACGCGATTCTCTGAGCTTACCCAACTTCCAGCGAAAGCCTCTGTGAACATCATCGGCATTCTCGTCCAAGCCACATCCACCAAGCGCGTCGTGTCGGCTCAAGGCAAGAACCTCCAGAAACGAGAGCTGATTCTCACCGACGACTCAAACGCCCGCGTTCTCTGCACAGTGTGGGGAAATGTCGCTCGTGATGAGCTTGAAGACGCAGAAGGGAAGCCAATTTTGATCAAGGGCGGCCAGATCGACGACTACATGGGCACAAGATCCGTCGCCGCAGGCATCGGCTGCTCGTTCATGGTAAACCCCGTGCTTGCTCGTGCACTGACCCTGTCTATGTGGTACGAGACCGGTGTTGACCATGCTTCGTTTCCAATCATTGCTTCACCGTGATCGTCCAATTAGCCATCAACACCGCGCAACTCATTTCCGAAAACACACACACACTCGCTAACCACAACATTTCAATACATAATCTCTCACATCAAATACCCTCAAGACTATTCAACGCGCTGCAAGACTCGATGGAATCCGACCAGCCATGGGACGCTTGTCGTCATTGCTTCAACACACAGTTGAGGCTCTAACCGTAACATCCTTTAACGGCCGCACTCTTCACACGATGAACGAACAATCGGAGTTGTTCGCTTCACCATTCAGTCCCAATTCTCTTCGCAAACAACGATGAAGCCTCTCGTCGCTGTGATGGCAGCTTGCCGCGCCAATCTGAGTGATGACGACGACGCCAGTCTCGCCGCGCAACTCGTCGACTCGTTCCTACCCATTGGAAATGGGTGGACGCTCGTTGCTGCAGTGCACCACGGAGAACGTCGCCTCGTAGCTCGTATCGTCCAAGAGCCTATCTACGACACGACGACGAAGCTGCTTCGTCTCCACGACTTCAACAAGGCTCTTTCGATCGCTGTCGCAGTTGGTGACATTTCGTTCGCGAAGATACTGGTGAAAGCCGTGCCGAATGCTCGCATCACTTCGGCAATTGGTATTGCGGCGCGTTGCGGCCAACTGGAGTTCCTGGACTGGATCTACAAACGCTTCGTGGACGCTTGCTGGGGAGGAGCAGAGATGACCAAGGCAGCTCGGTTCGGGCAGTTGACGACACTGATCTGGCTCCAGAACAACACCGTCCGACTTGGTCCGCAACACTTGCTCGCCAATGCAGCTCGCCACCTCAGCTCGGACGTCTTGACTTGGGTGCTCGAACACCGTGGCGAGGAACCAGAGCTCTCTGACTTGATTGTCGCGGTTGAGCACGGCCGCCTGGAGAACTTGGAGATCCTTGCCGCCCAAGTCCAACCCACACCACGAATCCCGGCACTCCACGCTGCTCGCAACGGCCACCTCCACGTGATCAAGTGGCTCCACGACAACAACGGAGTCTTCACGAAGGACACGATGGACATCGCGGCCCAGTACGGCCACCTCGACGTCTTGATCTGGCTGCGTGACAATCGCAGCGAAGGATGCTCGATGCGCGCCGTGTCGTTTGCTTCGATGAGTGGCCACCTCAGTGTCGTCAAGTGGCTCGTCGACAAGTACCCTGGCCGAGTTTCGCCGGGCGCGTTGGTCCTCGCTGTAGGAAACGGCCACACCCAGATAGCTCAGTGGCTACACCAACACGTCAAGATCACATGGACGGGCAACATCGTCGAGAGTGCGACGCGTCATGGCTCCCGTGAACTCATTACGTGGACGATGGGGTTGTACCCATACCAGTGGACGCCAACAGCCATGGACAACGTAGCACTCGCTGGCAACAAGGAGATGTTCTTCGCGTTCCACCACGCCGGCAAAACGTGCACGACAGCAGCGGTCGACTATTTCGCCGCGCAAGGAGATGTCACCATGGTTCGTTGGGCTTACCGCAATCGTCCGGAGGGGTGTTCGTCGAACGCTATGGATGCAGCCGCCGCGAATGGCCACCTCGAAGTCCTGAAGTTCCTCCACGGTCAAGATGAGACGTTCACGGTGCTAGCGATGAATGGTGCCGCAGCCAACGGCCACCTCGAAGTCTTGAAGTGGCTCCGCGATCAGTGCTCTGACGACTTCGCCGCAGACGCAATGGACGAAGCTGCCAACCACGGGCACTTGGGAGTTGTCAAGTGGCTCCACAGCCAGGGAGCTGCTTGCACCGAGTATGCGATGGACGCCGCAGCCGCGAACGGTCACTTCGAAGTCGTGATCTTCCTCCACAGCGAACGCAACGAGGGTTGCTCACGCCGTGCGTCACTGTGGGCCGCCGATTACGGCCACTTGGAGATTCTCCAGTGGCTACGCATCAACTACCCACGCAAGTTTGATGTGAACGCCACGATTCGAGCTGCTCCGACGTATGGATGGGGCGACGAACTCCTCCAAGATCTCTGCCGTTTTTAGGTAGGAACACGTTCGAAGCCGGCTCTCGCTTTCTTTCGCCACCGCAAGGCACCTCTGGTCTATGCTCCACGCCGTCATCCATCTCTCAAACACGTCATCTTCCTTTCGACTTCATCACCTTTCACACTGCGAACCCAAGCCGAGCTTCAACATCTACTCTTCTCGATTCAAGAATCACATAATAAAAAAGGGGAATTCCCAAAATGCGGCCGTCTTTTCAAACTAATGA
>JAADXB010000532.1:0-12402 GCA_023337495.1 Pythium diclinum
GTTTGAGACCTCTGCGAAGGAAAACAAGAACATCGACGACGCCGGAAAGGCGCTCGTGAGTGCGATTCTCGAGCACAACGACATCTTCGAGCGCAAGGCCGATCCTCGTCGCGCCGACACGATCCGGCCAACGCATCCGGATGTGAAGAACGCGTCGACGAACTCGAGCTGGTGCTGCAGCAGCTTCTAAACCGCCTCGTACGAGACAGCACGTGGCCCTCCAGCCACCATCTCGTGCTCCGCTTTTGAAACCCCGCACATAATGAACTACAGTAGTGTAGCTCCCTACCGCATAATCCATTCTATCCATCCATCCTCCCACCCATTTTCCTCCTTTTCTTCCACCACCATTCCGGATCCAGATCTCAGACGAGCTCACTTCATCCTCGTAAAGTTCGCTTCTCGCAGAGTAACCGCACTTAGCATATCGTAACCCACAATGTTGAAGCCATCTTTATACGTTCGAGAACGTATACGCCAGTCCAGGAGCTCCCTCGCTTGAGTGCCCTCGCACTTTTGGTTGGTGCCCAAATGTCCTTTCGAGGTCAGTGGCCGCCGCCTTTGACCCATTCGTATTGGCATTGGCGTCCGACATTGACCAGCATCGCTTCCTCCTGCCATCTATCTATCTCTGTCACCAAGCATGAGTGCTGCTGACGCCCCCGACGCTGCGGCCATCAAGGCCAAGATGAAGGCCAACGAACGCGAGCGACTCGAGGTCGAGGCGCTGGTCGCCAAGATCGAGGAGCAGACGCCGGCGCGCGGCACGCAGCTCGACGACGCCGCGTCGTTCGACGCGTTCCCGCTGTCGCAGGCCACCAAGCGCGGGCTCGTCAAGTGCGGCTTCACCAAGCCAACGCGTATCCAGATTGGCACGCTTCCGCACGCGCTCGCTGGCCGCGATATCCTCGGCGCCGCCAAGACCGGCTCCGGTAAGACACTGGCGTTCTTGATCCCGATGCTCGAGAAGCTCTACCGTGCGCGCTGGGACGTGGAGGACGGACTCGGCGTGCTGGTGATCTCACCGACGCGTGAGCTGGCGCTTCAGATCTTTGAGGTGCTGCGATCCGCCGGAAAGGCGCACACGTTCTCGGCTGGTCTCGTGATCGGCGGCAAGAACTTCAAAGAGGAACAGTACCGACTCATCCGCATGAACATTCTTGTGTGTACGCCCGGTCGATTGCTGCAGCACATGGAGCAGACGCCCAACTTTGACGCGTCGAACCTGCAGCTGCTGGTGCTGGACGAAGCTGACCGCATTCTGGACATGGGTTTCCGTGAACAGCTCACGTCCATCGTGTCGTACCTTCCATCCGAACGCCAGACCATGTTGTTCTCGGCCACACAGACCAAGTCGGTCAAGGACCTCGCCAAGCTGAGCTTGAAGGAGCCCGAGTACATCGCTGTCCACGAGAAGTCGACCATCGCCACGCCCGCCGGTCTCCAGCAGACCTACGTCGTGTGTCCATTGGACCAGAAGCTCGACGTGTTATTTTCGTTCCTCAAGTCGCATCTCAAGCACAAGATCATCGTGTTCCTCGCGACTTGTCGCCAAGTGCGCTACGTGTACTCGGTCTTCTGTAAGCTGCAGCCGGGCATTCCGCTCTGCGCTCTCCACGGAAAGTACAAGCAGGGCAAGCGCACCGAAGTCTACTACGAATTCCTCAACAAGCCAGCGGCCGTGCTGTTCGCGACGGATATCGCGGCGCGTGGTCTGGATTTCCCAAAGGTCGACTGGGTCGTGCAGCTCGATTGCCCGGAGGACACGGCCAACTACATTCACCGTGTCGGCCGTACCGCGCGTTACAACAAGCAGGGTAAGGCTCTGCTCACGCTGCTGCCGTCTGAGGCCGAGGCCATGACCAAGCATATGGAGGAAGCCCACATCCCGATCAAGGAGATCAAGCTGAACCCCGCCAAGACGTCGAGCTGTCGCCAGAAGGTCACGTCGGCCGTGGCGGCTGACAAGGACCTCAAGTCGCTCGCGCAGAAGGCGTTCATGTCGTACGTGCGCTCGGTGTTCCTCATGCCCATGAAGGACGTGTTCGACGCGTCTCAGCTGCCGCTGCAGAACTTCGCGGCGTCGTACGGACTGCCCGGCGCGCCTCGCATGCCGTTCTTGGAGCAGCTGCAAGCCAAGAGCACGACGGAAGACGAGCGCGAGAAGCTGCGTGAAGAGCTGCGCGGCAAGAAGAACGTCAACCGCAAGCTGGCGCTGCTCAAGGAGAAGATCAAGGCCGAGAAGGCCAAGAAGAAGCTGGACCGTGAGCTCGCGGCGATGAAGAAGGAGAAGAAGGAGGCGCCAAAGGCCAAGGAAGAATCAGAGGACGAGGAGGAAGACGAGGAGGAAGATGACCTCATGGTGGTCAAGCAGCACCACGCGTGGGATAAGCCAGAGGAGGAAGACGACGAAGAGCTGGATGCCGACGCGGAGATCGAGGCCCAGCGCAAGAAGAAGAAGAAGGAGAAGAAGCTCAAGATCCGCGTGGACAGCGAGCCGCTGAACAAGTCGAAGCTCGTGTTCGACGACGAAGGCAATGGCATGAACATTCTGGAGCGTCTCGGAGCCAAGAAACTGGACGACGAGGACGCCGAGGAGTTTGCGGATGTCGAGGCCAAGTCGTCGGCGTTCGCTGCGCAGGTCGCTGCTCGACTCAAGGCCAAGGACGCCGAGGATCGACGTCTCGAGAAGGAGCGAGTGCGCGCCAAGCACACGAAGAAGCGTCTCAAGGCCAAGGGCGAGCGCAACGAGGACGACGACGAGGAGGGCGACGAGCAGGTCGCGACGCTGGTGATGCCGTCGGACGCCGAGAGCGGAGACGACGAAGAGATGCAGAGCAGCGGTGACGAGGAAGAAGAGAGTGACGAAGAAGAAGAAGATGAAGAGGAGGAAGAGGAGGAGGAAGACGACCGTGCGGCGAAGCGACGGAAAGTGGACCGCTCGGCGGTCGCGAGCCAGGAGGAGCTGGCGCTGCGCATGCTGCAGAAGAAGTAAGCCACAGAGATTGACCGTAAGCCATATAGAGCAGAGCACTCGGGGGTTGATGGTATGTATGTATCACCCTGTTTTCCCATTTTGGTTATCTAGTTGTGGTTGGATGCAGGGACTTTTATATAGCACTCACGGTTCACAGGTTGTTGGCACGACGAGGAAGAGGAAGCGGAAGCTCCGAGATGTGGCCCGAGGAAGACGAGGACGTCGCGTCGTCCTTCGCCAGCTCGCAGTCGAGATCCGTTGACTCGACTTCCAACGGGCAGCCGCATTATGAGCAGCGAGGTCGTCGAGAAGCGCAAGAGGACAGCGACGAAGACGCGTACGACGACGAAGACTTTGAAGGGTACTCGGACGAGTTCGAGTCGGACGATGAAGAGGCAAGCACGAGTCCGGGGGATTCTATGGACACGACTGGGCATGATGAGAGTGTCTGGAAAGCAGGAGACCGCGTGCAGGTGTACTGGGAGGAAGAACACGCGTGGTTTGACGGCGTCGTAGGGCGAGTCGAACGGACGCGGTGCTTTGTTCAGTATGCCGACGGTGAGCAGCAGTGGGAAGAGCACAACATTCTTCGTGTTGCACCTCCGGTTCACGCGAATGGAGCCGATCAGCTACAACAACTCCACGGTGATAGCTCTGTGAGCACGCTCGTTGGGCGGCGAGTTGTTGTGTACTGGCAGGACGAACGCGACTGGTTTGAGGGACGCATTGACGATGTGAGGACAGCCACAGGCGACGACCACATCCACGTGGTGTATGACGATGGGGACGACCAGTGGCTTTCTGCCACGACATTTCGTGACGTTCTCGTGCTTCCTCTGGCATCCAAACTTGAGGATCCCATCTCCGAGTCGACCGACTGCACGACTGGTCGCGTTTTGACGCCTCGCCCATACATTCCAGCCGTAGAACACCACTTCGAGCCGATCCGCGTGGCTCGCCAGTACAAAGCCACGGTTCCCAACCACTTGGGCTCAATCATCACGCCTCGATCGTGGGACAGAAGACTGTTTTACCACCCTCGTGTGGTCGCACAGCTAGACTGTGTCCCGCAGCTCCCGACATCGACGCGCTACTCGATTGCAAACGACTCTCGTGATTGCCACGTACAAACCGAGATATCCGTCGAGTCGGAGCCTACAACTTCCGCTTAGCTCACGCGTTTTTCTGGCCACGCACCGACTTGATCATCTTCTTGATAGCTGTGCGGCTGCCACGCAGCGGCGAGGCGCCTTGGCTGACGTCGTACAGATCGCCACCACTCCCGATCGACTGAGACGACTGCTTGCGAAGCAACGTCGACGCTGGAGGCGTGGGCATCGAAGACGCAGCCTCGACATCGCTGTCGACATTCTCGTCCTCTGAAAACGCGTAGCCGTGGTACTGGTGGTAGCTACGACGCGTCTCTGGGATGGTCAACGATAGCAGGCCTTCGGACGGAGCTTCTCCCATCGACCCAGCCACCACGTCTAGCATCTCATCGTCCTGCCACGAGCTAGATCCGGCGTTGGACGATCCTCGCGCTCGAACAACACCGCTTCGTCCACTGATATCAGCGAATCCAGTGCTAATGAGACTCTCGGCGAGGGGTGATGATCGACGGAACGAGTCGCGTTCGTCTTCGAAAGGCCGCAAGAGCTTCGTGTACTCGACGACGCTCGGCTTGGCAGTCACGGCTTGAACGTCCGTGTTCCACAGCACTTGCTGGTGCTCACTCTGCTCGCGCATCAGACTCCGCGGGGAGTTCCGCAACTGGAGCTTCTCACGCTCTTGCAGGATGTGGTACGTGGATGGGAATGTCAGGCGTCGCACCATCTTCCAGATCACGTCGCGCATCAAACTGAGCGTCACTACGAACACGCACAGCAGCCAGAACGACGGGATCTGTTGGACGTACGTCATCTCGCCGATGCCTTGGATCACACGGCTGTTTGGGTTCGCGATGAGGTTGCCGACGACAAACCACAGGATGACCGACACGCCCACCGTGATGACGAAGTACCAGGTCACCAGGAAAGTCTCGAGACACAGCTTCACATTCACAACGATCACAAGACTCGTGAAGACTACGAAGCCCAAGGTCACGAGTCCGTCGCTCTTGCCGTCAGCCGCGAGAACAGTCGGCCCGATGAAGCCTTCGAACGCCCACGACGACACGAAGAAGATGACGATCGAGTGCCAAATACCGTTCAGGATCCACGGCCAGAACACGCGCCGACGCAGCAGCACGTCCTTCTGGCCAAGAGAATAGAGATACGGGACCTGGGAGGCACTCTCGGAAGAAACGTCTTGGTCAAACACGGCGAACAGTACCAGCGGCAGGCTCGTGTACAACACATTGAAGCTCTGGGCAGCGATGTCGATGATCAGCGGTTGACCGGAGAAGCCGCACATACAGCCAAACCAGAAGGTCGTCAACACGTACGTCACGTTCTTGTAGAGCATATAGCTCATGAGCTTGGCGACTCGGCGATACGCCCACCGACCGTGGACAAACAGAAGTCGCTGCAGGAATCGAAACTGCGCGATCGCGTAGTCGGACGAGTTGACGGCCTGAGTTCCCTCTTGGCCTGAGATGCCGACGCCTATGTGAGCAGCCTGGATCATTCCGACGTCGTTGGCACCGTCGCCGATCGCTAATGTGATGCTGTCGGGCTCGAATTTGCGGATCAGTTCCACCACGTCCGACTTCTGCTTCGGGGAAACGCGGCAGCAGATCACCGACTTACACACCTTTGTCACGTCGTAAAACAGAGATCGAAGACGAGGACGCAACGCGCACTCCAGAGTCGTTCCATCGATCACTAAAGCCAGCAGAGGAGCTGCTCGTCGAGGCCGACCGGAGCTTCCGTCGTGCATTGCTGTCGCGCTGTTTGATGATCCAAGAAGCGATCCGTATTCATCCACTTCTTCTTCCTCGATATCACCGTCGCTGTCGTGCACGCCACGCGTTGGCGACTGGTAGGAGCTTCCGCCAACGGATCTTCCTCTCGACTTGTGACGGGATCGTGAAGGCTTTCGACTTGGAGGTCCACTGATAGTGAACCAATCAAGGAACGACTGCAAGTACGACGTCTTTGGCGCAGCTGATCGCTTGCGCTTGTTGGCACGACGCTTGCGAAGCGGCAGACTGGCTGTCGTCGATCTGGACGTCACGCTGCTCTTGCTCTTGGCGAGTGCCTTGGCCTGAGTATGCCACACGAGAATCTCTTGCAGCGCCTTCAATGTCGACACGTAGTCCTCGCAGCTGAGTTGCTTCACGACCATGTTGTTCGATAACAAGTTGCACGCGTAGCCAATGTTCACAGCCGTTTCCATCTTGTCACCGGTGAGCGTCCACACTTTCATGTTAGTCTCCTGGAGAAGCTCAAGTGTCTTCGGCACGCCTAATTGAAGCTTGTCTTGCACCGCAGTCACACCCAGCAGCTCGAGATCCTGCTCGATCTCGTTCATCAACGGATCAATCGCATTCGCAAGTCCTTGGCGTCGCTTGACCAGCTCCTCCATGGACGACGATGCTTGCTGGAAACGATTGTTCCACTCGTCGTACGTGGCTCGATCGATCTTCTTGTATGCGAGGCACAGCGTGCGCATGCCGCCCTTCGCGTACGTAGACAGTTGATTGTAGGTGCGATCGACAAGTTCGGCTTGGCCTTGAGACACAGCAAGTCGCTCGAAAATGACGTTGTCGGCGCCCTTGCACATCAACTCAATGTCACCTGACGGACTCTCGACGATGACAGTCATACGCTTGCGGTCGCTGTCGAACTCGAGCAAGTTTCGGATCTTGTACACGGATGGAGCCTCCCTGCCAGCCTCCAGCAACGTCATCGTCGTTGGCGTGCGATGCACGAAACGCACATTGCAAAACGCAGCGGCGGAGACGAGTGCTTGCTCATCAGGTGACGACGCCGAGTACTCAGGAGTCGTAGCACTGCACATTTCGGAGAAGGGCTTCGCAGGAATCAGCGTGTGGCATAGCGCTAAATGCTTCAAGAAGAGCTCAATCTTCGAGCCTTGATGACCTCCTGCTTGCAAGTCGGCGAACAGCTCCGTGGGGTCGAACTCCACGAAACGCGTCGGTTCATCTGGACTGTCGGGAAACGAAGTCGCGGCCTCCATCTCTTCCGAGCGCATCTCGCCTCCGTAATTCTTGTCACCAATCATGCAAAACCGGAACAGCATCAGATTCATCGTCAGCGTGCCCGTCTTGTCAGTGAAAATGTGGTGCACGCGGCCGAGATCTTCATTGAGCGCGGACGAGCGCACCATCGCTGGCGTGTCGGAGGCAGCGTCGTACATCTCAATGTCTTGCTCCATGAAGTACGCTTGCCAATACTTGACAAACTCGAGCGACACGTTCAACGAGATCGGCACAAAGTTCTGCATGATGATGAAGTACCGCAAGTGGAGCTTGATTAGCTCTTCGTACGGAAACGACACGCCTTCATTCCAGTTTTCCGACTTGTGGACGTGGGTCTTCAGATACCAATGGAGATCTCCCTTGGAGATCATCCACAACGCACCAAGCAACGCGCCGAGGAAGCACACGACTTGCTGGATCATCACAACGCCGATGATCAAGCCGTTGAGCCGCTTTTCGACTGATGAAGACTTGACCACGGGCTCAGTGTTGCTGCAGAAGACCTTCGTCTCGTGTCCTGTGAAGATGACGAGACCCGTGACGGACCGCGTGTTGCGGAGCACGCAACTGCGCAGAATCATTTGCTTCGCTGTGATCGGCAGTTGCACACCGACCGACTCATCCGCGCGCGTGACCATTTGAAGCACGGGGTGTTCGCTCAGCAGCCCACTCGTGGCAGTCTTTCCGACGAGACCGACTTTCTGCGCTTGCTCTGGACTCAGGAAAACAGAGAACTTGCCTTCGAACGAGTTGATCCGGTTGTTGGGCGGCTCACACTCTACGACGCCACGTAGCTTGAGCAGATCCGATTCGCTACACGTCAGAGCCGATACCACGGGGATCGCCGAGCGGATCTTGAGGTTTGTCTCGCCATCCAGTGACTTGGTCTCGATGTACGCGAGGTTGCCGCCCCGACGAGCCGAGTCACGCGGTGAGATCAGCGACGTCGAGTGGACAAACGAGTCCTCTTCTCCGTCGAGGATACCAAGGTCTCCACTGCCTTCGCTCTTCATCTCCTCGTCTCCCAGGCCCTCTTCGTCCACAGAAAACCCGTCATCTTGCTCCTCCGCTGACAGCATGAACAGATCCGCTGGGATGGTCTCTCCCGACTGCACTTTGACGATGTCTCCGACGTGGATGTCGCCCCATTTGCGCGACTCCCACACGCCCAAGGCCGACAGAGCCAACACCGTGCGGCTGTTGGTCACGTGGTCGGCGCGGTGGCGCTCGCGGTCTTCCAACGCCTCCTTGATGGCGCTGCAGATGAACACGATCGTGAGCGGCAGCAGGATCGTGGGCACGCCGCTCGTGTTGCTCACTTCCTTGATAGTCTGAAGCACGGCGATGAACAGAAAGTACATGTTGGACGGCCGTTTGATCTGGGCGAGTAGCACACGCGGCGCAAAGTTCCAGGCGTTGTACTTGGAGCTCACGACGACATTGTTGGCAAACAGCGGCGCGGCACGCGGGTCTTCGCTGGTTGTGCGGCTTCTGCGTCGGCGCCGCGGCTGCAGAGGACGATCCGATGCCGCTGGCTCATCACTGGACCACGGGAAGCCCGTCCACTCCAGGCTCTTGCCCCAGAAGGACGTGGTCGAGCCGTGAGCGCGCTTCAGTTCTTCAGCGTGAGCTTCTTCTTCGATGGTCTGTAGTTTCAGCGCATTGCGGTCGATCTCGATAAGCCGCACCTTGTCCTGACGCCCCTTTTGCAGAGAAGACGACGGTGCACCGCTTGCCGCGTTAAGCGCTCGCTTGCGCTGCGTAGCGGGCGACAAAGGCGACGCTAACGGCAGCATTCTCGTCGGGTGTCCGATGGAAATGATGCTGCCAATCCAGGCAGCGCATGAGCGTAAGCAACCTTCACTCTGTCTGTACCTGTTACATTCGATATCGTTTGGTTTCGTATTCATTCACGAAGGTAAATTCTAAGTATGATATTTCGAACCATAACAGTTAACTTGACCGGCTCATGTCGGTTAAGTTCGTCTGTGATGGTGAACCGGTCCGGTCCACAGAACGCGGGAGTGTTGATCTCATGATGACACTTGAGTGTCGCCGTCCGAAGGTACAGCCAGCAGTAGCATTGACGTGAAGCGGAAGCCGCCCACGAACCACCGCATCTACAAGCAGCCATGAGCGCGTCACCTGCGTCCAATGCGTCGTCCACCAGTGCGCTGTCCTGGGAGAACGTGACGCTTTCGCCTCTGGAAGTGCTGTCGCTGCAGTACGAGCATGAGCTACAGCAGCTCGAAGATGCGCATGTGACGTCGAAGCAGAACAAGAACGGCGTCGATGTCAACGCCAAGACAGGCAAGGCCGCTGGCCGACTGAGCATCAACGTGCTTGCCGTGCAAGGTCTGGCAACTGCCATCGCTGAGAACCCAGTGCTCACCAGTGCCAGTGCGTCGCTGTATGTGTCGACGGTGATTGCGCCATCGTCGGCGTGTGAGAAGACGACGAAGAAGCACTCGCGTACGGCATCGACGTCGGCCACCGACGGTAGTGCGCGTTGGAACGAGACGATCGAGTACGATGGCGTCAAGGCGACTGTGTTTACGGTCAAGGCCACCGTCAACAGCAGTGCTGGGGTGATTGCCGACATTGCGCTTGGTGAAGTCGAGTTCAGCGCCGCTGCGTTCCTCGACCAGCACATCCACATTCAGTGGTTCGATCTCAAGGCCCCAGCGTCGTCGATCACTTCTGCTGGCCAGACCCGAGGCAAGATCCAGTTGGAGGTCAAGTTCGAGTACAACGCGCAAGTTCGCCATGAGCGCAAGCTGGCGGCGTTGATCGAGAAGAAGAAGGCGAATGATGACCTTGTCGAGCTCTACCGTCAGACCGCGCCGCTTGTCAAGGCATCTACTCAGCACCCTGCCGCTTATGGCAGCACTACGGTTCGTGCTCAACTGTACATCCCAGGCAACCGATTTCGTGTGGAGTCGCACCACCCTGGTGCTGTGTCCCGCGCGCCGCTGCCGGACAAGACCCGTGTGGTGACAGCGTTCGGTCGTGGTGTGATCGTGTCGTTCCGTGCGGAAACCAAGATCTACGTCGTGCAGCTTGACAAGGACCCTTCCTCGAAGCGTGCGAATACGGCGTACTTGCGCCAGGCAGATGTCGTGGAGGAACCGAGCGCGCCCCACTTGAAGATGTACATGAAGGTCGCGACGCCGTACGGCAGTGGCGAGATCGTGGAGATCCGCCCACATGATGACGTTGTCGTCGTGCAGTCTGCGTATGGCAAGATGTACATGCACCGCAAGGATGTTTCTCTTCCCACCAAGGCGATTGAGGATATGAAGAACAAGGACTTGATCGCGGAGGCCGTGAAGCTGACCGAGCAGGGCAACGCACAGTTCAAGGACAACAAGTTCGAGGAAGCCGTGTACAGCTACTTGCGCTCGCTCGGATTCTTGCAGCGTGTTGACCAGGACATCGCCACACACAAGGAGAAGGCTGAGATCCTGCAGACCATGATTCGCTGCCACCTCAACATCGGCACGTGCAAGTTGAAGATGGATGCGTACGAAGACGCCGAGATCGCGTGCTCGAACGCACTCAGCATTCTGTCTGTGCTGGCTGAGAACAAGCAAGGCAACGTCGTCCAGTGGATGGGTCGCCTCGGGCTGAGTGAGCAGGTCATGTTCGAGGACTGGCCATCCAAGGCTCGTTTCCGTCGTGCTAAGGCTGCCGTCAAGCTGGAGAAGTTTATGGAAGCGCGCAACGACCTCATGATTGCCGTGCGTCTGAACCCCAAGGACAAGGCGTGCCGCATGCTGCTCGAGCAGGTCACCAAGCACATCACCAAGCAGAAGGCAGAGGAGAAGAAGACATGGGGCGGCGTGTTCCAGAACTCTCCATTGGCCGACGTCGACGACGCCAATGCGCCGGCCGTGGACGTGGACGCCGAGATGCAGCGCGCGGCAGCCCGCAAGCAAGCGCAGCCGCAGGCCGAAGATGCGGAAGCGTCCATTTTCACCCGCAAGACCAAGAGCCAGCGAGAGCGACAGGGTGTGGATGCCGTGAAGAAAACGGAGGAACCGTGGTTTCTGTCCTCAAAGGCCCTGGCCGCGGCCTCGCTGGTCACGGCTGGCGTGGCTGCGTTGGCCGTCCTGTCGCTGAAGCAACAGCGATCGTAGAGAACACGTACGGTAGACAGGGAAGTGCGTTCGCGTTGTTTCTTTTCTTGTACAGAACAAACCAGGCAAACGGTGGATGCATGCATACACGATTGAAAAGAAAAATGAGTGAGGATAGAATGAAAACAGAGTGCGGATAGAATGAAAAACGCACCTGTTCGATGGCTCGCTTGGGACAGCCACAACGCAGTGTCAGGGTTTTTACACGTTGAACAGCTTCGCTTCAAGCAGCCATGAATGAGAATCCGACTCGTTCGACGTCTGTGGATGCGCCGGCATCGTCACGTGCGTGAAAAGGGCTCCGTATCTTGTGCAGTTGAGGCCGCTCAACTTTCCCCAACACAACAATCAGGGGGATGGGCCAACTGCAACGAGAGTGATTGTCACAATGGCGAAATTTACAGAAACGACTTCAACTTGTCGGTAAAATACATCAGCTTGGGCAGTGAGCAAAAGATCGAACGAAGCCTGCTGTATCAGCCACACGAATTGGCATCGAGGTGGCGTCCCACAAAATCAAAGCAAGGCAACACGGCTGGCCTCACTTGCGCAAGTTGCAGACGTGCTCGCCCAAACCACTGGCTGGCAGCACTCGGGCGATATTTCCGAAGATTTCTTCCACCGCAGTGTTTCCCGTTCGGTGGCAGCGAATTGTGGTCAGAAAAAAGAGAACGAAGAGGGAGTGAAGCTACTGCCAAACTACGATGCGACGGGAGTTCATTTCTTCATCGAATTCATGAAGACAAAACGCACCACACTCTGCTGCTGGGTGATGTAGCTTACCATGCGCTCACCTCTTCGCCGACATCCACGCGTTCATCCCTCGCTCTGCTTGAGATTGTGGGGGGATTTCTCACGATCCACGCACATATTTAGCTAGCGGCACCAACGGTCCACGTGTAGTCAGAACTTCTCTGATTATCTGATGCCCACAACTCATGAAACCATGAGACAGCGTTTCAAGCACGGCGGTTATCTTTCGGCCTCCCGTATATTACTTACGCTTGTTCTTTCCTTCCGTGTGAACTTTCTTCACCTGCTCGACCCACCCAACCGGCCTCAACCGACTGCAACGCGACCATTTGTGTGTCCAAGTGAGGATGGCGCGGCTGGAGAGGGACCGA
>JAADXB010000533.1:0-12383 GCA_023337495.1 Pythium diclinum
CACCTTTTACCACTGGTAGACAACCCTAATCTGGGTTACCCTCCAAATCATGTTTACGAACTCGGTCACAAGCGACACCGGTTGGTTCCAGGACCGGGGTCCGGACCCATACTAAAAAAATGTGGACACAACCACTGTCTCTATGTCTTGGGCGAGGTGGACAGTACATAGTCTCAACAAAATGCTAAGTCAGTACAGTCGACACGTTCTCTTCTCTGCTGGCTCAGTAGACTGCAGTCCCGTTCGCGGCTGTTTGTTTACATGCGAACTGGTTGCCAATGTCATAAGCGGATGATTTTTGTTCAAGCATGAAGAGACTGTCGGCCACACAGAACGTCTGCCAACGCAGAAACATCCAAGAGCATTAAACAGAGCCTTGGTGGAAACCAAGCTGAGTATGGAGGCTCCATATTCTGCATGCTTCATTGAAGTGGCTTCGTGATGGAGTGCAGGGACATTGAAGTACCGGTGTTGTAGCTAAGCATCCACCAAGCTACTAGCTTGGTGGATGCCTGAGACACGTGGTATCAGAGACGTTCAAGAGCTCTGTCCACGGAGTGTGACTTCCAAGTTGATGCTGTCGACGCAGTGTCGGAATGTTTCGAAGTTTGGACGTACTAATCGCACACGTTGATTAGGAATCTCCCGTCGGCTTCCAGTGGAATCATCCACGACAAGACAGTAGTACACTCTTCGAGCAGGACGAAAGCTTGGGTCGATGATACACGCGAGAACGACGCTGGAGATACTGTACTGTACTACTGTATTGCTTCTTTCTCAGGAGCAAAGCACTAGCCTCTGTACCTTAGTGGGCAGAGATGAGAGGCCGGTGCAAATGGCTGTGTCAATGGCCGTGAGCTGGAAATCCGGCCCAGCAATATCCGCGACCCACTCTGGGATCACCGACAAGTTCGTCCAGCTCATCGAGAAGATCCCGCAGGTCGCTGCCTGTTGCCACAAGGAGTCAGGCAGCGATGCGAGTTGGAGATTGATGTCGAACCAAACCGTCTGAAGCTGGAGCTGAGACCGTGGGATCCAGTCGTCCGGGACCACTGCAATGTCGTTGAACGCAAGTGAGACCATGGTCAGTTTCGGCATGTGGTACAGCGCTTCTGGGATCGTCGTGAGCCCACACGCCATGCAGTCAAAGTAGAGGAGCCCTTTCCAATGGTCGTCGACAAGATTCAGGATCCGCGTGCCGTCGACGCCTTCCAAGTGGATCCACTCGACCGATGAAGATATGGGGACGACGCCAATGAGACCAATCGGATCCTGGAGTAATACGACGTCTTTGAGTTGAATCGTGCGTAGCTCGTGGAAGTGCTGGCCCCGTAGCATGGCACCTTCACTCCACTCTACAATCGTCGAGTCCTTGATCACGATGGTCATCAGTCGGCTGAATGACTGGATCTCTGACGGCATCTCAAAGCCTGGACAGCTGAGCACGAAGAGATCCGCGAGCGACGTCTTGTCGAACAATTCCAGGGCCTGTTCGATCTCGACAGCATTGCTCTGGATCCCCAGAGTCGTACAGTTGATCTGCCGACCAAGACACGCCTCTTTGGTAGAAAACCACGGGTACACACGATGCAGGCACCCGAACTGGTTGCTCTCGGGTATAGAACGGAAGATTTCGTTGGCCGTAAGGGTCATGATGAGGGCGGCGATACCGTAGATTGGCAGTATCGCGTGCGCCAGTCTCATGAAGAAGCCTGTACGGATGCGACCGACAGGATACTGCAGTTGCAAATACGTCTGCGGGTCTCCATTGGGAGGACCTAGCTGAGACGAGCTTCGTTTTGGAGCGATTTCGCGAAGGATGTTCTGGAGCTCCAGCAAATTCAGCAGCGAGTTGCAGAACGGGATGACGCTGAGCACGTACAGTTCCCACGAAATGACCAGCACACGCTCGACCTCGCGTGTCGAGTTGGCGAAGCTTTCGATGTAGCTGAGCACGTTGTCACGGTCGAGCCAGATCTTGACGATCGGAAGATACATCCACATGGGCAGTAGCGTACCCCACACAAAATCGAGCACGAGGTCGGTCAGTAGACATGCGATTCGTTGCTTGACGAGGCTCTTTCTGAAGACGCGACGGAAGACGAAGGACGCGATGCTGTTGAGGAAGATCACGACGGCGTAGATGATGTTGAGTGGCACGTTGCTGATACTCTGGCTTGCAGACAGTGCTGCAGCGGTTTGAGTGCCGATCTCAAAGATCTCTTCTGCTAGCAGTCGCAAGTCGAAGTAGGCGCCACGCACACCGATGGCGCGGTGGCATTTCTTGAACCAGGACTTGATGGATTGAAAGGCGGAAGCAGATCGAGCCAACACGGATCCTGTTCGAGCCGAGCTGATACTTCGACTCACGTGTACGGATCCGAATCGAAGCCGGTGGTGAGACGCTGACTTCCACACCATTCGTACAGCCACGAGGCCGAAGATCACACTGAGCAAGGCATAACCAAGCGCGACGCGAGTGCTGTAGTTCATCAGGAATGCATTGCCTTCAGAAAACAAGAAATAAATTCGAAACAGCCACAGCAGCGAGCCGTGACGTTCGTTCTGCATGTACATGACCGCGAACACCACAAGAAGCGCAGCGTTGAAGATCACGAGAAACAGGATCGTACACCAGATCCATCTGCGCACGAATGAGCTCATGGTGATGATCTCATCAACATACTGAGGCGACGAAGTGAAGGATACCCCGCGCTTTTCTTCGGGCTTCGTTGGTCCCGAGACGGAGCTGACGTGGATGGAGGGGATAACTTGCCTGACGCCACTTGGCTGGACTTGCATCGTGACGTGGAAGTTAATGCGCGACAAGAGAATGAGCAGCAAGCGACTAGTGTTTGATCCCTTTCCCAAGCCAATTGTGCAGCGTTTGTAGCTGTGGGTAGCGACACAGATAAAAATACTTCGACATTGGCGAAGTACTTCGAAGTATGAGGTACGAAATTAGAACGGTGTCTGAGCCGACAAGGAAGCTCGCAAACACACAGTGACATCCCCAAAAGCAGAGCTGTGGCGAGGATAGATACGATCTGATGCTCTGATTAGAATGCAACTCGAGCGATCAACTCCATAGGCTTCGATGAATCTAATCCTGAGCAGATTTGGCTTTGTCAAAGCTCAGATCGCGCACGAACAGTTGCGACACCATGATCAGCCCTGTTGTTGGACCGCCAACCACGGCGACGCTACACGCTAAGCAACCGCTCGCGCGACGTCCCAGCACCGGCACACACGTCTGGGTGCTACGTGCGATCTGGTTTCTCGTGTTCTCCATTGTCGCGCTCAACGCCGCCGTCTTGATCTGCTATGCAAACGTGTACGCGACCAACCGCACGCGCGGCTCTATTCTCTGGGTCTTTCGACTCTTCTTCTTGTACGCGAATGAGAACGCCTTCCTACTAGACAACAGCTCATTCATCGCCGCCACCTACGCATCACTAGCTGCCGTGTACATCTTCTACGCAGTGCGTTTGATGTTGTCCTCGCTTCGGAAAGGCCGTATTCGATTCGGTACGGCCAAGGTGATACCCAGAAGGCTGAGGCAGTTGTCGTCGATTGGCGTCCTCGACGACGCTGCCAAAGCTGCCAGTAAACGCTTTGTCAAGCCAGTCTTTCACAAGCTTGTCCAGTGGCAGTACGACTTTGGCGTCCACGGCCGCTTCTTTGAAGTGCGGTTGCTTCTCGACGAGGCGGTAGAAGTCCTCACGCAAACGTACAGTGCCTACAGTGCAAGTCTCAGCATCAGCAACCCGCCGCTGAACCTCTGCTACGCGATCGTGATCTTCATCAACAGCATCTCCACGCTGATCGTGCGGCGTTTCTACAGCGACTCGCTTGTCAAGCAACGCATCGCGTGGCTCGTGAGTGACTTTGTACTGGATTTTGTATGGGGCACTGCGATCCCCGTGTGGATGAGCATGTCACTGTACACAACGTACACGAAGTTCAGGATCACGCCAGGAGACTTTGACGCGACCATCAACTCCACGCGCGAGGTCGAGCGAGTCATCGTATTGTCGTGGACCAATTTCCTCATGAGCGTCGTGCCATTCTGCAACTCGTTCGTGAGCTTGGCAGAGTTGGTCTCCGTTCTGAAAGAACCACCAGCTTCCCAACCGATCGCCAGTACTGTGAAAGATGGAAACCAACGCGCTGCGATATCACGAAGCCGATGGATGCGGGTCATTCACGGACTCACGGCGTGCTACGGTACAGGATTGCTCGTAACATCACTCGGTGCCCACGGTGTCTTCCACAAGTTCGAACGCGTCGACAACTACGAGTGCTTGCACCGTGTCCACCCGTGGTTCTCAACGAAAGAAGCGTGTCTCGGTCGTGAAATCAACTGCTCCGCCACGAATATCGCAGGCTCGCAGTCCGAACTCGACGCTGTCTTGGAACTGTTTGACACGGTCTCACTATCGGATCTGATCATCTCCGACTGTCCATCGATGGAATTTCCGTCGGCTCTCTCCAAATATCCACGGTTACAGTCGATTTCGATCCAGTCGTCGACTGTTGTGGCCTGGGACTCTACGTTGGCACCCACGGAAGCCCTCTTCCCGGGCCTGAAGACCATCTACCTCTCCGAAATTGAGATCCCAAACGGCCTTTCTGGCCTCGTCACGCATCCTCTCTCCCCGTTAATCGAGTGGATCGGTCTCGTCAGCATTGTTGATATCAAGACGGTGCTAACGTCAGTCGAAGGCACTGGTTTCTGGCAGAATATCCTGTACATCGACTGCGAACACTCCGGTCTCACGAATCTTCCAAAGGTCCTATACGAGATGCCACGTCTCCTAGTGATCTCTCTCGTTGGCAATGATATCCAGTCGATTCCAGACAACTGGACGCCCCCCGAGCAGCTCCAAAGCCTGCTTCTCATTGGCAATGCGAACCTCGAGTCGCTTCCAGACGCGCTGTGGCGCAGCGTCGCCAGTACGTGTGAGCTGATCGTGTTATCAGGTACCAACCTCTCGACGATCCCATCGTGGCTGCCTGAAGTCGCACGTTCAGAGCTCGTCGTGAATGCTGACGACACGCCCCTGTGCTCTCATATCAACGAGAACTCGCTCGAGATCCAGCAGCTCGTCGAATGCAAACCCCACACTTGAAAGCCGGGACACGAAGCGACGCGAAATCAACATTAATTTAGGTATTTTTACATCATTTTAGGGCATAATCCTAGATGAGACCTAAAGTAGCAGCTGATCAAATGTGACGGTCTCACTTGCCTGTGGGATCCAAAATGTGGACGAGCGGCTCAGGTGCTGGGCTCGTGACGGCGGCGCTGGCCACCGCCGCGGCCATCACCATCTCCAAGCGGCTTCTGTCTTCGTCTGCGTCAGTGATTGCGCGTGCCTCGCGCGCTGAGAAGCTCACGCGCCGTCGCCCGGCGAACGTCGGCGATGCGCTCAACGCCATTGAAACGCCGTGTCTAGTCGTGGATCTGGAGGCCGTACGTCTGCACTATGAATACAACATCTTCTAGAGCCTTCCACTAACGTAGTTGGTTTACTATCTAGATGGAGAAGAACTTGGAGGCGTTGCCGCAGTCGCTTCGCCAGTTCCCGCACGTCGCCATTCGGCCACACGCCAAAGCCCACAAGTGCGCCGAGATCGGCCGTCTGCAGCTGAGCCACTCCCAGGTATTCTAGCATTGCATCTCATGAGTATTCACCATTCATCGAGCATTCACTAATGGCGTTGGTATGATCATTAGGCGGTTGGGTTGTGCTGCCAGAAGGTCGCCGAGGCCGAGGCCATGTTCGCTGGAGGAGTCCGCGATCTGCTGCTCAGCAACGAAATCTTCGGGCAGGAGCGGTTCGCTCGCATGGCTCAATTGGCCACTGAAGGAGCTGTGATCACGTTGATCTTCGACCATGAAGAGACGATCACGCAGGCGTCGAAGGTCGCGGAGCTCTTCGACGTCCAGTTCCAGGCTCTCGTAGATGTGAACGTCGGTCAGAACCGATGCGGCGTCGACTCTGTCGAGGAGGCTGTGGCGTTGGCCAAACAGATCCGTACGGCGCCAGGGCTCGTGCTCAAGGGTATCCAGGCGTACCACGGCGGCGCTCAGCACATTCGAAGCCACGCCGAGAAGACCCGTGTGATTGAAAAGGTCTGCGACAAGGCCAAGCAGGTCCGTGACGCGTTTAAGAAGGAAGGTCTCAACTGCGACGTCGTCACTGGCGGTGGGACGGGCACGTACTTGCTAGAAGCAGGCAGCGGGGTCTTCACAGAGGTGCAGCCTGGCTCGTATCTGTTCAACGACGCCGACTACGCTCGCAATTTGAACAAGGACGGAGCCTTCGTGCGCGACTGGCAGCAGAGTCTGTTCGTGCTGACGAGTGTGATGAGCGTGAACGCCAAGGCCCCACGTGCAGTCGTGGACGCTGGCACGAAAGCGGTTTCGCTGGACTCTGGCCCACCGTTGGTGTACTCGTCGGTCGATTTACGAACGCTACCGCCTCTCGTGTACCAAGGAGGCGGTGACGAGCACGGCATTCTGGTCCCAGACCCAAGCAAGACGAACTCGACGGAGATCCCGATGCCAGCTCTCGGTCAGAAGGTGTTGCTCACGCCAGGTCACTGCGATCCGACGGTGAACTTGTACGACTTCGTGATCGGCTTCCGCGGTGGTGTCGTGGAGACGGTGTGGCAGATCGGAGCTCGTGGACCGGGTAACTAGATTTGCTACATCTGTAGTCTCGAAGTCTGTTTATTCAGCACAGCATCAGATCACTATCATGCATGTAATCACCAAATCGTAGACTAGTTCTCGTCATTCACAGACAAGAATGCGTTGAACCGCTGGTGAGAGTTTATCTTTGTCTTTGCAAAGGGGCGTTGTCGAAGCTAAGAGCCGGTACTCGGGACTCACGACATCCGGCAGCCATGGAGGCAATGTGGAAAAGTTGGTTTCCAGTAGAACGAGGAACTCCCCGGTCTTTGCCATGCCACGCCACAGCGTGTCCGGAAGCGATTCGAGTTC
This sequence comes from Pythium diclinum, assembly GCA_023337495.1. Taxonomy (NCBI): domain Eukaryota; phylum Oomycota; class Peronosporomycetes; order Pythiales; family Pythiaceae; genus Pythium; species Pythium diclinum. The sequence goes on from JAADXB010000533.1 coordinate 7,013, forward strand.
GGGATTGAAAGCCAAGAAACCAGTTTGGATGTTCGGAGGTACGGGCAGGTCCCCACGCATGGACTGGATATCGTTATATGTGAACGAAAACAGGATCAGCCGAGGCATTTCGAAGAACACTTGCGGGATCTCGGTCAGGCCACAGTGCTCGCACTGGATGGAAAGCACGTCCTTCCAGAAACCCGTCCCTGCCACTTGCGCGACAAGGGAGCTGGCATTGGCGATGTTGAAAATGGCGAGCCACTCGAGTGACGGAGTTAGCGGACGAGATACCAAGCCAGGAAGGGCGTTGGGGAGTCGCAGGTCGTCTAATTGGATTGTCCTTAAGCTCGGGTGCCGATCTTCTGTGGGTGCCAAGTCCACGGGCCAAGCGTTGACAGTAGATTCCCTAATCGATATGCCTTGGAGACGGTGGAAGTGGGGGAGCACCGTCGGGAATTCCAGCGATGAGCAGTTGGCAAAGTAGATATCGGTCAGCGCGATCTCATCGAAACGCACGAGTATTGCATCAAGCTCTGTCTGCGTGCCGTTGATATGTGTGTCGCGACAGTTGATTCGACGACCGATACACGCTTGCTTGGTGGAAAACCACGGATAAACCGGATACAGACACTCAAATTTGTCCACGGTCTCGGGAGCATGGAACAAGAAACCTTGCGCATCGAGTGTCAGGCAAAGCACCACAGTCCCGTAGCCCGCTGCAAAGGCATGGAGCAGTGTCATCCGTTTGCTTTGCTTTGGTGTGACGGTGTTGATGGGGGCGGCACTGCGCCAGCGCTGTTCTCTCAGCACCGACACCAGCTCAGACAAGCTGAGGAACGAGTTGCAGAACGGAATGACGCTTGCAAGGAAGTTCACCCACGAAATCACAAGCACTCGTTCGACTTCACGGGTGGAGTTGGCAGATGCGTTGAAGTCCGTGACAACCGTACTGCTGCTGGTGTACGTCTTGTACAATGACAAGCTCATCCACACCGGAATCACTGTTCCCCAAAGGAAATCCAGTAGGAAGTCGCTCACAAGCCACGCGATGCGCTGTTTGACAAGTGAGCGCTTGTATAATTGCCGCACGAGAAGTGTGGAAAACGTGTTCACGAAAATCACTGCAGCGTAGCAGAGATTCAGTGGTGCGTTGCTGATGCTGAGACTGGCAGTGTAGATGCAGTACGTCTGAGTCACGATCTCAATGGCTTCGTCGAGCAGCAAGCGCACTTCAAAGAGCGGACCTTGGACACCAAAGTCGTATCGCCACTTGCTGAGGTTGTCGACGAGCGGGCGCCAGCAGAGTTTGCTGAGAATGGAGAGTCCACTGTCAATTCGCGTTATAGATGCGTGAGAGCGAAGCCGCGACAATCGAGCAGAAGTGCCAAAGCTGATCCTTCCAGTGGCGACCGAAGCCCACACCAAGTTTATGCCGTAAAATATGAAGACGGCTGCGAGAGAAGCGTAGACAACCGCAACGATCATGCTGTAGTTCATCACGAAAGCATTCGCATCGGCGTAGAAGAAGTAGACTCGACAGACCCAAAGGAATGAGTCGTGCGTGCGGTAATGGGCGTAAATGTTCGCCAAGAAAGCTAAAACCGCGGCATTCAACGCAACAATCGCGAAGACGAGGAACCAGATCGCCTGCATTGCCCAGCCCTGGATCGCAGTCACAGGAAGAATGGATTCGACTCGCTGGTGCTGCGATGACTTTGTGTCCATTGTTGGTGGCGGGCCAGAGAGCAGCGATTCCGGCTCCGAAGTTGGTATTATCGTTGGCATGTTGGCTGGGTGGATCATGGTCAGTACTGTGGCCTTGCCTTGAGCGAAAATGAGGACAAATTCGATCGATTGTTCGCTCCAGGACGAGAGGAGGGACGCGACAAGTTCTAGGCTTAGCCCCGAAAGTCACGCGCATCCGACGACAAGACGTACAGGCCCTTGGTATGTCTGATACCGCGAGATAAGAATAGATGTGTGTGTATCACACCTTCAGTATACTAGTAATAGTAGTATACTTCGAAGTATCTGAGCCATTGCCATAGCCGACGTTCGGGCGAAGCTAACTTTACAATAGCCCAGAAAAAGCCTATCGAATGGGATCAGAGAATGGCGTAGGGCCTTGTCGCGACCCACTGAGCGTTGAAACCACCCGAACAGCCACTAAGGGATGCCAATCACTGCCAGTGCGTCACTTGAGGTCTTGATTCTAACGGCAGCAAGAGGTCCAGACGAAGACGAAGACGAAGACCAAGACCAAGATGGGTGACCAAGACGGTGGCTGTGGCGCCTGCTGCTCGTGCTTTCTCTGCATGTGCAACATTTGCACCGCAGTAGGGCGGTACGACGCCATGATGTACCAGATCGGCAACGCAACCTGTGGAGGCACGGCGTGTGGCTGCCTCATGTCCTGCTGTGAATCTTGTGTCGAAAGAAGCTCTAGGAGTCCTCCTGTTACCTCTACCCGCGGCCAGGTTAGGCCAAAATCGCCTGTGAAAATTGTGGATGTACCCATGGTGGGAGCCAAGCCAAGTCGAGTTGCGTGCGAAGCCAGTTCACAGCAGCGAGAATGAACGAGGCTCACGTGTATCAAAGCGTTGAGTTCAAGTTTCAGGCTAGCATCAACTTTGACGCAAAACGTAACACAAACAAATGCGATACAAAAATATTGTGAGTCTCGCACATACCGCAGACGGATGATTTGTGCTGCTGTATTAGAACACCGATTATTAGCACGTGACAAGCGGCTGGATGGCTGCTGGTACGTTTTGAAGGTTCTTACAAACCGGCGTGTTTATTGCTGTGAGCAAGAAGCCGGGGCCTGCGACGTCCGCGAGCCACGCAGGAACCACGGAAAGGTTTGTTCCTGATGCAGAGAACACGCTGCAGGTTGCGACTTGTCGCCATAGTGAGTTCGGAAGCTCGGTGAGCAGCGGGTTTTTATCAAGCGCCAGCATTTGCAGGCTGATTTGCGAGCGTGCGATCCAGTCTTCCGGGATGGATGTGAAGTTGTTTGCTGCCATCATCAGCATCGTGAGTCGCGGCATTTGGTACAACACGACAGGAAACGACGTCAAGCCACACGCCATGCAGTCGAAGAACAGTAGTCCTCTCCAGTGGTCTCCTACTAGTGAGAGCAGCCGTGAGCCGTCCAGATCTTGCAGGTGGATCCACTCGACCGACGATGAGATGGGCTCCACACCAACGAGGCCAATGGGATCCTGTAGAAAGTGCACGCCGTTGAGCTGGATCGTACGCAGCTCGTGGAAGAACTCTCCACCAAGCATCGCAGCCTCACTCCATTCGACGATTGTCGAGTCTTTGATGATGATGGTCATGAGTCGGTTGAAAGACTGGATTCTTGGCGGAATTGCGAGCTTGGGGCAGCTGATCAAGAAGAGATCTGCAAGCGATGAGCGGTCGAAGAGTTCTAGAGCTTGCTCGAGCTCAATAGCAGAGCCGTCGATGTTGAGTGACGAGCAGTTGATCTGACGGCCGAGACACGCCTCCTTGGTGGAGAACCAGGGGTACACGCGGTGGATACACCCAAACTGGTTGCTCTCGGGCACAGAACGAAAGACGCCATGAGCCAGGAGCGTCATCACCAAAACGGCAACACCGTAGATAGGAAGCAACGCGTGAGCCAGTCGCATGAAGATACCAGCACGGACGCGACCCACAGGGTATCGTAGCAAGAGGACTGGCTTAATGTCTCCGAAACCTTCGCCTGGCTGAATTGGCAGGTGTTTTGGTGTGATTTCACGCAGGATACTGTGGATTTCCAGCAGATTCAGCAGCGAGTGGGCAAACGGGATCACGCTGAGGGCATACAGCTTCCAAGAGATGATCAGTACGCGCTCGACCTCGCGTGTCGAGTTGGCGAAGCTTTCTACATAGCTGAGGACGTTGTCGCGGTCGAGCCAGATCTTGACAATCGGAAGGTACATCCACATGGGAAGCAGCGTACCCCACACAAAGTCTAGCACGAGGTCGGTCAGTAGACATGCGATGCGTTGCTTGACGAGGCTCTTTCTGAAGGACGCGGCGGAAGACGAAGGACGCGATGCTGTTGAGGAAGATCACGACTGCGTAGATGATGTTGAGTGGCACGTTGCTGATACTCTGGCTTGCGGACAGTGCGGCAGCGGTTTGAGTGCCGATCTCAAAGATCTCTTCTGCTAGCAGTCGCAAGTCAAAGTAGGCGCCACGTACACCCGCGGCGTCTTGCCATCGACCCCACATCTTCTCAAGCCAGTTGGTTGCCACACTAATCCGCGAGACTGCTGCACTGAGATGCGCTGAGCTGACGCTTGGATTGAGACTTTGATCGACGTGAATGGAACTGAGACTGCGGCTTGCAGTCAGCTTGGCGATTCGCAATCGACCAGACACTGCAGAAGTCCACACAATAGACACTGAACGATGGTGAAGATCGCGCTGAGGAGTACGTACCCCAGAGCTACCGCCGTACTGTAGCTCATTAGGAAAGCATTGCCATTGGAGAACAGGAAGTAGATCCGGAACAGCCACAGCAGCGACTCGCGCGTCTCATTTTGCATGTAGATGATCGCGAAGATGCCTAATAACGCCGCGTTGAACACCACGAGAAACAGCACGGTGAGCCAAATGGCCGAGCGCGCGACGGGACTGATCGTGATGGCTTCGTCGACGTATTGAGGTCGACCAGCTAGCGACAGCGTCCGCTTGGGCTTGGCCTTGCCGTCTTCAGATTCGATGCGTGCGTTCGTTGTCGTGATGGGCCGGACAGGGACCTTCGGGATGACTTTCATTCTCTACCGGAGGCAGGCAGACGATGTGAGAATGTCTAGCTTGAAAATGAGCGTTCGGACCGAAGACTCTAATGTTTTTGTATGGCATGCATGCGAGTGAGATGACCATAAATAGCCGATCGATCCATCGTGATGGCCTGGTCGGATAAGCAAGTCACCGGCTTTTGAGGCTGATATAGAGGATCGTCGACGCCGTTTGTTGGCACGTGCTGTCATCAGTCTCACCTCGATTAGTCGTGAGCCAAGCTGAGACCGCGCTCTGCAACGCCACAGGCAACCGTTCGGTAGTCAATCGCTGGAAATAGGTGCTTCGCCTAAAACCAAGGCACGCGGGACAGAGTCTGCTACTTCGAATTACTTTCTAAAATGTGTAGCCATTTTTTTCATCTTGTCTTGGGTTCTGATGCAGAGAGCTCTTGTAGAAACATCGCCCTTCAAGCCAACGGCAGTCACGAAATGGATGGACATGACGGGAATTCATTTTAGCTGACTTTTACGACAGTTTTGCATCATTTTCTGTGGCAATAACGCAATTTATTCACACATTAGCAGCGCCAGCAACTCTGTCGAGAGTTGACTTGGTTGTGTCGAGTCAC
>JAADXB010000534.1:0-12369 GCA_023337495.1 Pythium diclinum
ATCCCAACCTCGCAGACCATGGACGAGCGCGTCGCCTGGTGCTGCGAGTTGAGCACCTTGTCGAAGTAGTCACGCTCCGTGAACAAGCCGACCACCTAGGACAGAATCCATTGCCGTTAGTGTTGACGCTGCGCACACTTTACCATGTATCACCCTACCCGATCATCTTTGGTGACGGAGATGGCGTCGATGTGGCGCTCGTTCATGAGCTGCGCCGCTCGCTCCACCGACATGTTGTGGGCGACCGTCGGTACAAAGTCGCCGGACGGCAGCACACTGGCGACAGTCATGTGTCCGCCAGAGCGAGCGGCCGAGCCGGCGATGCCGCGGATGAACGCGCGCTTGACGTTGGTGGCGAGGCGCTTTCCGATGCGAAGCATGGTCTTCTGCAGGCTTGGGCGCGCGGTGGTTCTTGGGGTTTCCTGGTTGTTCGCTGTGCAGCAAATTCGAGAATGCCAAGCGCTGGTCGGCTCGTGTGGGACCCGGCTTGCAGTCCTGCGGGCCGACTTCCCGTCCTGGGGAGTGTGGTTTTTCTACCGATTGTTGTCGTCGTTGCAGTTTAAGTCCGCGCGCATTTGATTGGTCGGCGTCTCATAAATGATGAGGAGCTGCGCTCTTCCCGCTTGACAAGCAAGTTGAAGTGTGGGTGGTACTGTGTGTATCTGAATAGAGGCCCCTCTGTCCGAAAAGTGACGCTTCGTGGATGCGGATGCAGGGGACGCTCGCGCATCCTGACCGCGCTCACTGGAAGTGGGATTGGTACGGAGCTCGTGCTGATCGGCAAAGGCCAGCTGCCACGATGCCGCCGCCCATCAACGAAGTTGATGTGGACTACGAGGCACAGGTACAGTCCACGGTCCCTGCTGGATGGATGCTGTCGGCCTTCCTCACCAGCTACAGACTAATAGGCGGTGTCTCTTCGTGTAGATCCAGGAGATCCGGCGGTTAATATCATCCACGAGTGATCCAGATCGTCGACTCGTACTGGAAGAGCAGCTCCGTGAGCTGGAGCTGGCCAGCATCCAGGCCGAACAGCTTCCGGACGGTGGTTTCCTCAGCGCTCGGCAAGAGCGCCGCAAGAGCTTTCGTCCGACGAGCGCCAAGCCACGCATGACGCTTTCGCCGCTGACCGAGGTACGTTCACTCATTCAGTGACTCGTTTCATTTGTCAACGGCTGTTGACGATTGTGATTCTAGGACAAGGAGGTGCACCTGACGTCCACGTCGCTGCATTCGATGGGGGAACTGCAGCGCAAGCCGACGCTGAGCAGTCTCGTCTTGGACGTGATGGCTACATCGTATGACGACCAGTTCCCGCCCATGAACGTGCTGTCGAGCGACCTCCAGAGCTTCTGGATGACATCGGGCATGTTCCCTCAGGTGCTGCGGCTCACACTGCGAGAGCCCGTGGCAATCCGAGAGGTCGAAGTCACGTTTCGGTACGTGCACAAACTGCAGATCCGCACAGCTCCAAGTCGAACGAACTCGCGTCAGCTCAGAGTCTTGGAGACGCAAGTCTCAGCGAGCGATAGCGGCAGTGTGTCGACACATCGATTTCGACTACTGGAGACGCCGCCAGTGAAACGCGATGGAGACGACGACGCAGACGTCGAAGAGGACGAAGACGAACGCCACGCCAGCGAGGAGCGAGTGGAGATGATAGAGGTAGGGATAGAGAGCGCGTTCAACGACTTCGCGCTCGTGTACGCCGTGCGGCTTCACTGCGACGAGAACGACGGCGGTGGAACAAACGTACTCAAGTGAAAACGAAGTGAAAAGACGATTAACTTATAGAGCGTGATAGCCAAAAGTGGAGAACGAGGTCGTGTTTTGTTTAGTGGTTTCTTACGTGGCACATGCAGGGTGGACGAGCAGCGTAGCTGTGGATTGAACAGCTAGTGGGCTGCTCACTATATGGGCAATCTCCTAGAAGTCCTTGTGTCTCTCCCAGAAAATGAGAGATGGACAGGGACGTGAGTGAGTGGGGTATCTATCTCCACGCTTCGTTGAGCGACTTGCGCAGCACGAGCGACTTGGTGAGGTACGTCGCACTGAAGAAGACGACGCAGAGAAGCACGAGCTGCTCGTAGTTGAAGTCGTGCGGCAACACGTCGAAGGCCTTGGCAGGCGCGAGACGTACGTAGAAGTAGTCCAGGCCATGCGCGAAGACCAGCGTCGTGGACTCGAGCTCAACAGGAGTCGTCGAAATCGACTGGAGGTTGGCCACGGTCTTGTTGTACGTCACCATCGAGTACAAGTTGTTGTACAGCGGAATCAGCGGCGTGTACTGCATGAGGCCCTCACTAGTTCATGGTAATTTGGTTAGACCAACAATGCAACACGTGACGATGAGGATGGATACGTACTTCTGTTCCTCTGGCGTTGGCGGCTTCTCTGGCTGACGTGGGTCAATAAGCGCACGGTTGAGCTTGTAAATCTGGCCGTTTTCCATGCCGACGAGCACGTATTGCGGCGTGATACCACGAGCAGTGACGGTCACGCTGAGCGTCTACATAGTGAACAACAGCAAATCAGTTCTCTGGCGCATGCGACGAAGAGATGCAAAACTACTGACATACCTCAATACGAGCAGGGAAGATGAAGCTCTTCTGAAGCACGAACGGAGTACGTGGGTCGTACGACGAGCGCGAGTCACTCCATGAAGGGCGCTTCCACAGGTTCAAGCTGTGCGAGCCGACGGCACCATCGTACAGCGCCAACGACACGACGTCCGTACGCTTCTCCTTCGTGTTCCAGAAGGAGTACACGACCCAGTTCTCGCTCTGTGATAGCAACGAAAACAGCATTAGTCATCTTGCATCTTGGCCCACTAATATTCTTGCACTGGAATCGTACCTGAACGATCTGGACAGGACCGGCACCGTGCAGGTGACGCACACGGTGAATGACACGACCGGTAACTGAGTCGATGAGGCTCACGTAGATCACAGACGTGCTCTTAATCTCCCCTTCGAGCACCTCACTTCCCTCGGTCACAAGACCGAACATGTGCGGGTTGAGGTATTTGAGCAGCAGCGAGTCATCTCCCGTGATCGTCACCGACGAGTCGACGACAGTGTTGTCACGCTGACGCGACGTCGCCACGAGCTTCTGCTCTGCTGGCACGACAACCGACCACACTGGACGCGCCTTGTAGGTCGCCTCGCCTGAGCTCTCAATCGCGTATCCTTGGAACGCACCGGTGGACTTGTCGAATCGCGAGAAGTAGAAGTTCTCCGCCTCCGGGTGGGTCGTGCCAGCCATGGCCTTTGGCAGAATCGACACTTCAAGCGTATCGCGCGACACAAGAGCAATCGAACGACGCAGGCTCGGCTCCTCGTCGATGCTGTGCTTGCGCTTTGGAAGCAACACGACCCAGGCACCACCGTTGGCCGAGGCGTCAGCAGTCTCCACCTGACGGCCATCGTCGCCATCGATCCACAGCAGCTTGGACGAGTTCGACACGAGAAGAAGCTCAGCACCCGCACCCAGAGCAGGGTGATCACGCGTCACGAACAGTCGGTAGTCCGCGCCCACGTAGGTCGACCACGCGATGGTGTTGGTCTCGGCGCGGATCGCGTACAGACGTCCGCTCTCCGTGAGCAGCACGATGTACTTGGAGAAACCGAAGAAGTGGGCGTTCACTGGCTCCTGGCGAGCCTTGACATCCACGGCGCGCGAGCTCTTCGCCTCAAACAGAGTCGAAGAAAGCGAGATCACGTGCTGCACGAAATGCTTCAAGCGCTCGACATCCAGCTGCAAGTCCTCCACGAAAGACGGGATTCCCTTCAACGGCTGCTTCTCGATTTCAGTCTCGGCAGGAGTAATCCAGTGCACTTCCTTGATGTTCGCGAGCGCCTCCTCACGCGTCCACAGCACGTTCTTGGCGGCGGTCACCGCACCGTCAACCGCGTCTTCGTTCGCCGTCATCACGAGGCCGTCGTCCTTCATCACCACGAGCGCACGGCAGCGAGCAGCGCCCGTCTCCTTCTTACGCGACGGGCAGCCGACAAAGGCGCTGGCGACAGAACCGCCGTGCACACCCACGTCCACTTCCGCCTCCCACTGGATCTGGTTCAGGTTGTTCGAGAACGAGTACGTCGTGACCTGCACCGCACCGCCTGACGCCGGTGCGACCTGGAAAAGCGTCGCGTCCTCCGTGAGCGATTCCGAGACAACGCCACTGCCCGAGATCACGGCCGACACTTCGATCTTGAGCGAGTTCTGGACACGAGCGTACAGACGCTTGCCCGACGCCAGACGCACCACAAGCGCGTGCTTAATCTGCGACTCCAGACCCGCAAACGCCGGTGTCTCCTTCTCGATCGCCACGTCGCTCGCCTTGGTCGTGTGGCTCTTGCTCTTGGTCTCCAGCGACTGGACCTTCAGCTCGCTCGCCGTCACCGACACCACCACAACCTCGCCGTTCTCCGTCTTCTGGAGGCCGACAGCGTCGCCCGCAAGCGCCACGTCCAGCACTGTCGTGACGCCCGTCGTGACCTCCACCGAGAGCAACTGCTTGCCAGAGCTCGTCGTGCCCAGCACAAACGCAGTCGACGAGTCCGCCGACAGCGCCGTGGCCGTGATCGACTCGAAGGCCGTCGCGAAGGGCGCGCGCCAGCCCACAACGCCGTCTTTGAGGCCCACAAACGCCGCAGCGCGCGACGTCACGAGCAGCGCGCGGTCGTCGCCCACAAGCAGCGCGTCGCCGAACGCCGCGTCACTGTCGAAAGCCACGTTGTCCCACAGCAGGCCACCCTCCGCGGTATCCCACAGGCGCACATTCTTGCCAGCACTACACAGACAGCAACACACGTGAGCCATCGTATTAGTCCAGAAGAGAGCCTCCAGCGACGCCGCAGACTCACCTGGAAACCGCCAGAAGACCGTAGTTGGTCAATTGGATCGCGTCGATGGCGTCACCTGCACCCACACACAATCCGTCAGCACGTTTCACCAGCAGAAGACAGAGACTGCCGGGCACGCACCCGTCGCCAGCACGCGGCGCCACTTGACGTCGCCCGTCTTGGCGTCCACACGCGCCAGCGCGCGCGAGCGGCGGTCGGTCGCCACGTATGCGGCGCGCGCCGTGCCGCGCTTGTCGCCGCCGCCGTAGGCCACGGCCACCACGCGGCCCAGATTCTGCACGCTCCAGTCCAACTCGCCCGCCTGGTCCTCGTAGATGGCGCTCGCGACGTGCGCGAGCAGCGCCAGTAGCACCACCAGCAGCCGCATTCTCTCTCTCACACTCGCTCTTGTTGGCTCGGGAGCTTGTTGAGATGTTTGTCCCTTTGGCACCGTCGGGGGGAGGGAGGTCACAGGGAGGGACGAGCGTTAGAGCAACATCCGATTGATACATTCGAGTAACATTTTGTTCAGTCTGCAGAAAATAATTCATGAGCATAATGAATACTCCATGAATTTATGTGGTCGCAGTGCAGGACAAAACCTCAAAAACACAGTACAGTTTGTTCGTGCTATAAGCCACCCCGGATTCATAGAGTCTCGGCTCAACATTTGCTTCTGTAACGTCGTATCGACCGCAGCGCCTGTGCCCACCCCATCACCTCAACACACGCGCACACGCACCGCTGACGGTGGAGCGTTCCCTCCACAGAGGTTCTGGTGGTTAGTGCGATCTCCCCCTTCCGAAAGTTCAAAGACTCACACCAGAGTGTTTACAGCGAAGTTGACGGAAACTCGAGTATGTCGAGTCAGCCGGAGATGCAGTGGTTCAAGCTATGGCGCGAACTCTTTCGGCTCGTTTTGGCTGTGTGGAATCTCCGCTACACAGGCGTGCCAGTCTCCGACCAGACAGTGCGGATTCTGAACGCATCAGGGGATGAGCCTGTCGTTGTCAGTGGTCCACCGCCATTTCAAGTCGACTCAGCGGACGAAGAAATGAAGACACACACCTCAGACGTGGAAGTAATGAACGTGCTGGTGTCGAAGGATTACGGGATACGTGCTCGTGGGGCACGCAGTGCGGAACCGACCAATTCCCAACCGAACAGATGAAGAGTGTGAGGACAAGGGGGTATTCTGTCCTCTACAGAACAAGTCAAAAGCCCCTCCGACAGCGATGAGGGCTACGCGGTGGACGGAGACAATCCGAGTGGAAGCGAACACGGCAACAACGACCAGGAGTCAGGAGGGCGATCAAGAACAGGATCCACAGGCGCCTTATGATTCCGATGGCCTATTGCAGTCATGGGGGCACAGCAGCTCTTCGATGCTCCTGACTCAATGTCACGGCTGCCAGTGACGATGAAGATGTCAGTGACGGCGAGTCTGGATTTTCTTGGGTGGGGCGCTGACGACATTGAAACCGAAAGCAAGGACGAGGAACCTGGAAGTGTCACTTTGAACCACATATCCGTCCCATGCGTGATTGACAGTACGCTAGTACTTGTGTGCACGATTGCATCGTGTAGTAGGCACTTGTAGACGTCTGTTAGCGCTGTAAAAACGGCGCTAGCTCAATTATGGATTGCTGTGTCGGCTACGCAGCTGACGTTTAGCAGGACGAGTTGGCGCGATCTGGTTGAGATACCTACGATGCCGATGCAACACGATCAGTCACTCTGCCGCGTGCTAGCGACCTGTATGACGGTTTTGCCGGTCCCACGAAGAGCGTGCTAGCGTGTTCGGAGAGTCCGCATAGAGTTCTCTTTTTGCTACTTCTTGGCGGAGGTACTGTCGGTCAATGTGGCGCGCGAGACAGATCGGTATCACTCTCAGACCCTCGACATGGTCATCGACGTGCAGTACGAAGAGAACAGAGTGCGTCGAGGGAGGAGCCCGAGCTTCAAGTCGAATTCGAGAGAAGTTTCCGGGGTCGTTTTGGAGAAGGAGCAGTCGTTCGAACCGCATGCATTTCTTCACTGCATCGGCTTGCTCATCAATCCCGTGCTTGTCCCGCGAAGGACTCCACAAACTCTACGTCGGTATCGCTCGCGCTTACGTTGCTCGAGCTGGGCTCCTACACGGTGTGCACCGCGCGAGCCAATAGGCGAGGGTTGTGTGTTGTGATGACGTTTAGCAGTGTCAATTCCCACCGCTCAGACGTATGTGCCGGGTGTGGTGCTCCTCTAGCGTCTTCAATGACTTGGAATAGCTTCTTCCTGAAAGGCTCTTGTGATTCGCCTGACTCGTTGAATCAGGACTTGGAACCTACCTACGATAGTCTGCCTCACACAGTCCGTCAGGCAAGCACTTCCGGCACCGACACGTGTCGGTTCTCCGCACTTAGTGCTGAGTTCTCTTGGCGCTTCGCGCGACTGTCAACAACACACTGCTTCTAGTCCTTAGCAAAGCTGCCACGCAAAGTGATCGTATCTCGGATTTTCCGAAACAAACGTTCTTTGTCCGTCTTGGGACAAACGCTCTTCTCTTCCTTGATGGCAGTGATCGGTTCTTGGGTGGAGCTAGACTTCCTGCAATATCAAACCGACCGCGGGGTTCTCTTTCTTTCCGCCTGGTGCTTCTCGATGGCGACTGACTTCCCTGAAGGAGGGACATGATCTTGATGATGATGACTTGTGCTCGCCTTACTTGCAGTTGATGTGGTATATAACGTGGGTGAAAGGGACGTCAATCCCACAAGAACTACGCCGCAAGATTTGCTTTCGCAAGCGGAAGCGCGCAGATTGCCGATTCCGGCAGCAATGCTAGTGGTGCCTCTGCAGACGACGAGTAGGAGAGAGAGAGAAACACTTAGCGCTGTCAGTGTCATATCCAATCTGTGTGTCTGCTTAGCTTCCTGCGCACCTTGTCCCCTCCGTGGCTTTTTTCCGCTATCGTCTTGTGCCAAACACAAAGTACGAGAGAGGCTCGTGCGTGGCGGGAAAGTCATAGGTCCGCAATCGGATTTCACGGGGCTCGCTGTTTGAGAGTAGACAATCACGTGTCAAAATTTTGAATGTTCAATCAGACACGTGCTGGATTCAAAGTTGATTCTATGTTCGTTCTTGGTCCAAAGCCGGTACAGAAATACAAGGTTCTGGGAAGTCTTGGCGTCGAGACTTTGCATACTTTACCCTATATACTTTCTTATTTGTACGGTACAGAGTGAGATTCGGAGGTGGATAGGTTAACTCACGCGCTGCCAGACGCGAATAACTTACGAAAAACCTTGTCCTTCCAGCCAATCAGATGTCTGGATGTTCCGAGTTGAACTTGCTAATTTGTTGGATGATGGATTTTTAGCCAATCAAAATGCAACTATCGATCTAATTCTTATTGACTCAACAAACACATATTCCCCCACGTTCAAAATTACCGCTTGGGCGGAACGCTGCCAGCCACACGTGCTTGTGCGGCTTTGGATCAACGGGCGTCACGGGAATCATCGCATCAAGGATGGTTGTATTCGAAGTGGAAGCAATCGAAGATGACAGGCTGGAGGGAGGGCCGTGTGCGCAAGTACTTGGTTTGATGGATGGGGTACAGCGAGCGCATATGGGAACCAGTCCAAAACCTAAAGGGGTGTACGGCTATAATCGCAGAGTACGCGGCCAGAGGACAAGTCCCGAATGAAAGCGAGTCGGGGAATACAGAGAGGTGTGCTGTGGCGACTAGCAACACCACGGTTGATGAGGCGGTTGCTGATACGGCGACCACACAGGATGTCCTAGCGGCTGCCCCGGATTCTCTTCCGGCACCACCACTAGTCACCCAATCGCCCGCTGTGCCAACGCCAGATGCATTGAGCAACCAGAGCGATGAAAATGCGCACATCGACTATTATGCCTCCGTCTACGAATCGGGTGACGACCGTCGTTCAGGTGATGACGACAGCGGCAGCAACTACTCAGACGGAGAGAAGAAGGAAGATGAAGGCGCGGACAACAGTGAAGGAAGTCGTCATGAGCCATCTACGGCTACCAAGCCTCGGGGGAAGAGACCAAAACCGTCACAACCATCCACTGTAAAGAAAAAAGCAATCCGAATGATCAAGCCACCGCCGAGAAAGCGCACTGGCAATGTGCGGTTGCGAAACCGGGAACAGACACAAACGCTGAGCCTAGATGGCTTCCTTGACTCTGAGATTGAGAGTGTTGGCGATAAAGAGGATTGTTCGGATCCTGGTGAGTTACACGACGAGGACATCGGGACGACCATCGAAGCTGACCTAGGGTCATCGTCCGGAGACGACGTTGAAGACGATGTGGTCCAGACCAAGGCGCTATCCGCTGCCGAGCTATATGCTATGGCAGATACTGGTTTCGTCGACGCGTACTACGGCACAAGTCGAGATCTTGCATATGAAGCGACCGACCTGTTCGTGGAGCCGTCACATCTCACACTTGAGGGTGAGCATGCTTCCGTTGACGCTTTTTTTCTACCGAAGAAACTCTGGCTAGATACTGCAGCTCAATCGGACAAGTACGAGCAAGATACCAGACAAGAGCGCCTTCGAAAGATGCGCGCGCGTTACGACTTCCTTCTGGAACGTTTGGCCGAGATTCGCTTCGCCAAGGCCCGAAACGCGATTGAGAACTTCCGCGTGATTCAACCCCAAGGACGGCATCGAGAAGCAATGGTCGACGACTCATATTGGAGCTGTACCGGCTGGAACGTGGGGTGACTTCATGCGGCGTCAGCGCTTTCGAGATATATTCCGCTTCATTCACCTCAGTGACAACGGCGATCCGTGTGGTAGACAAGACCGAGCATGGAAGATCCGACCTGCGATCGAAGTGATTCAAGACACGTTCTCGAAGGACATGAACATCGGCAGATGGATTGCGTTTGATGAAATGGTCATTCCGTCTCGAAGTTCGCGCAATACAATCTGGATCTACTTCAAGAACAGGCCCCACAAGTATGGCACGAAGCCCTTTGCTGTGTGCTGCGGTGAAACGAAGTACAAGAGTGGACGTGTATTGTGGATCTCGCCAAGATCCAAGCCCTGTAGACACGCTTGCTGGACCTGCAGCCGTCCTTCGCAATATCCAAGCGCTATGGCCGCCTGGAGCACCTGCAACGCAGAAGTGAGTTGTGGTGACAGATCGTGAATACAGATCTGTCTCCCCTGTAACCCGACTACTTTCCCTTGCTTCTACAATATCGGAACACCGTCGCGTCTTGGTTTCCCCAAGGCATTGAAGCACCCATTCAAGACGGTCCCGAAAGCGATGGCAGAAAAGCGCGGATTATGCCGGTTATTGCGTTGCGTGAGATTCCGAGTGTGTACGCCTGCAGTTGGTTGGACAACAAGCCCGTCTACTTCTTGGCTTCGGCAGTCAGCATGAAGAAGACGACTATACGGAGGAAGATGAAGTACGGACCCTCGACGGACGTTCCATGCCCTGAATTCATATAAGCGTACAACAAGTTCATGAACGGTGTCGACACACACGATCAGCTTCAGCTTCAACGGCACTCAGTCCAGCGAGCCGTGCGCTATGCCAAATACTACAATATGCTATTTTTATCGGTCTCTTCGACATGGCTCTTGTGAACGCGTACATAGGCTATCGCGAGTATTGCAAGTCTCGAGATATCACCACGCTGTCACACGCCAAGTTTCGCCTTGTTCTTCACCAACAACTTCTTCAGCTGAAAGTGGGAGATATCGCTGATGTCCGCCCCCGAGATGTGTCTGGAGATGCGGAGCCCGGGTTGTTTTGGTACCGTGACTCCGCACAATCTAGTTGCCTAGATGGACAAGAAGCCTTCTGGTGGGCTACGATTTCGGGTGTGCAAGGTATGTGCCACGCTGCGCCAGCCCGAACGACCCGCGCCATCCACCACCCGTCACTACTGCGAGCAGTGCTCAAGTGAAAAGGGTCACGTGTATTTCTGCAACGTTGTGAAGCGGGACGCCGAGGGAAATCAACTCACCTGCTTTCAGACGTGGCGCCAACTGTGGAATAATGGGACGGATCGATCCGACGGCAAATCTATTCGAATCCGCCGACAGGCTCCGAACGATAGTCATGCACCAGGGGGTGAAGACTAAAGCTTTCGTTGTGTACACACCGTCGGAGCCACCGCTTTTTAGTCCGGCTATTTACTAGGCGAGTTTGATATGGCAGAATTGATATATATTCTCATCCACAGCTTTGATCCAACTCGATTCGATACTGCATGCACCCACATGATTTCTTCAACGCCACCAATCTCATCTTCGTCATGGGCAACCACCGTACGTATTCTGGCTCTAATGGTGGGTATTGAGTCTGATACGTAACGTTACGTGCGTATTTGTAGACCTGAGGTCCTGAACGAAAGTCCGTACACCGAGATGGCTGACGTTTATTCATATGCGATCGTGCTGTGGGAGCTATTTACAGGTTCGCTACCGTACGAAGGCATACTTCCGCACAACGTGGCCACGGCGGTGTTGGCTGGAGAACGCCTCCCTATGCCGGAAGACACGCCACCCTACATCTCACGCCTGATCGAAGGTTGCGCTGCGGATCCAGCGCATCGTCCGTCCTTCGAGAAAGTGCTTGATCGCCTCCATGAGGCGATAACCGACGTCGAGATGGTTCTGGACGTCGAGGAGACCGTGGGCGACGCAACAGGCACTGACGGCACTGACGCAGTGGAAAACGTAGCCGAGAATGCCAACGCAGGTACGACTGTGCGGTTGGGTCTCTCTTTGGATGAGTATACCTATGGGCGACAGGCGAAAGAACTCACGGAATTGCTTTGCTTGTTCAACGGTAGGTGCACGCGCCAAGAAGGCTAAACCCAGCAAAAAGGATCGCCTCCGCCGTAGAAAGTACCTGGAGATGTCGAAAGAGGAGTGCGCCCAGAGGGCCGGCCGAGGCATTGATCCGAGCGCAAGCGCGTTGCGTCGAACGCAAGCTGAACCGCGCCAAAAATGACGAGGACGTTCGCAACAAGGCTGCTCGACTGGCCGAGCAGATCGAGAAAGCGGTGAGTTGCTGTGTTCAGGGCAACTGACCGTCTTGTGAAATTTCGCTACTGACTGTGTTTGTATTCTGTTTTCAGCGTGCTCTCGGACTCCCAGAGCCGCAATTCAAACGGAAGCGCCGTATTCGTCGCAACAAGACGAGCCTTGAGGTGGCTGCAGCGCAGCACGACCAGCACGAGCACCACCACCACCACTAGCAGCACTAGCAGTAGCGGCAGCAGCAGTACCGCGAAGGCGGCGGCGCTATCAAGCCACCAGTAACAGGTTCCACAACGGAATCCGAAGGCTGAAAATCATTATATGCTGTGTTTGACAAGCTGAGTCGAAGGAAATGAGTGTCGGATGATGCATTACACGGTGGATCTGCTGAGCGCTCGGCTCCAATCTTGCAGCTTGATCTACGCTACAGTACTGAGACTCAAGTGCATGTCGCCTTTCGCAGTACATTTGATTAATGAGAGAACACATTGTTTTTGTAA
>JAADXB010000535.1:0-12365 GCA_023337495.1 Pythium diclinum
AGGACGAAGACTGCATACAGACGGACGTGTACATGGCATGGAAGACTTCAATGTTGAACACGACGAGCTCGGGTTTGACGTCGTCGGCCTCGCGAAGCGAGTGGCTGATCCAGTTCTTGTTGACGAGCTTCAAGATGGGCAGCAGCAGCGCAAACGCCGGCTGTGTGTGGGACGTCAGGCGGGAAAAGAGGTAGTTGTAGACTGGATAGATGATCTTGAAGCCGACTTGACACACCCACACGAGCATGTAGTCGACCAGGTCCTGGCGTAGCTTGGCGCTGGCCTTGAGGAACGCGAGTCGTGGTATTACAATGCCAGCCACCATCGCCACGACGCACGTAGGGGTTCCAAGCACGAGTCCGAAGGGAACTGGGTAGCCGATCACGATGGCAAGTCCGATTTCAGTGGCGGTAGCCACTGCTGAGGATACTGAACTCAGAACAAGGGATTCCAGCAGCATGAGGCGAAGCATTGGCACGATGATACGAAGCTGCAGCAACGACGGGAAGGTAATACAGAGCACCGAAATTAATGCGCGTACCCACGTCATGCTGCTGTATCGGAAACCTTTGCTGGGTGCTTCGAGTGGGATCGCGTCCGTGGCGTTGATCAGCACGGCAGTGAGCACGGGCGTGAGAACGGTGATCAACAGCACTCGCCACATAGGCGTGCGTCTCTCGTACTCGTAGAGACTCTCGAGTCGTGCGATCGAGTAGCGGCCGTGGAGTTCCACTTGAGCCGCGAACCAAAGATCCGCGAGCTTCATGTGGAGCCTCAGGGGCATGGGAAGCGGCGGCGGTGACGGGTGGGCGTTCATTGCGGTGGACACGAGTATCACTGGCTTTGATTAAGTGAATGGGGGCGTGTGATGAGTCAGGCGAAGGACCAGACGCGAGGGATACTAGAGAGGCATGTATCTGTGCGATTTCGTGTGAAGGAGCAAATAGCCCGCGACCAGAATGCGGGGTGGGTCGCCCGCTGTGGAGTAGCTGGCCTAAAAATAGGCGTCGCCAGTGGTCTTGGTGTCCGAAACATTGGTTGCTGGGTGAGTATTTACTTCGTAGTAGTACGTAGTATTGCCTATGAGAGGTTGTGGTTCTTCTTCACCTCACTCTATTCGCCGGTGAGGGTCCCTGACTGACGCATCGCTTGGAGTCTGTCGCTCTCGCCTTTCCTGCAGCATGAGCGCCGGTAATTGCAAACTTCCTTCTAGCAACTTCCAAACAGACACATCAGAGTTTCGGGGACTCCATTTCACTACGTCTTTGGTTGGTAATACAATGCTCAGCTATGTAGCCAGCTAAACGAAAAGCTGAAATCTGCACCTGCACAAGCCATCACCAAGTTGTCGCGGTCAGTATTTTCAATCCATAGTTTACCATAGCTGATGATACCACGTAGTGGAAAGGATAGTACGTACCAAAATGGTACAGAGACGACTGGACAATGTAGAAGACCCACATCACGAGCTTGGACTGGACCATCACGAACTGCTTCTCGAGCACGAACGCGATCTGCGTGAGCACTGAATAGCGGATCCGCCATCGTAGCACCATACAGAACAGCACGAAGGACAGGAACTCGAGCGAGCCGTAGAGCGCGACGCTGTTGACTGTTTGCTGCAGTTGTGCGTCGGTTTTGCCAGCGAGAAGGCCGTAGAACTCGCGGTTGGGCAGCACAATCATGCCTCGCACGCAGGCGTCTACATACACAGACACACACATACACAGTCAGAATAGAACGTGGGGCTGGCCAATAGCCTACGGTCACGCACTGTAGATGGTGGGGACGATCACTTCAGCGTACTCGACCAGCACGACAAACTCGGTCAGAAACGCGAGCTGCAGCGTTCGCTGTACGATCAGAAGCCGCTCGGCTTTCATGAGTCCTCTTGGCTCTGTTATCTCGGATTCGGATTCGTTTTCTGCCGCTATTATTGCTCGCTTCGGAGCGACGATTGACATGATGGAGTACTTGCGCGAGGCGGCCGTGGGTTTTTTCTGGACCTGGAGAACTGTAGTCGAATTGGTCATCGATGACATTCGTCGACTTGTATCCACGACCGAACGCTCTTGCTGCAGACTCGGATGCAGACGAAGATCCGGGTCCTCCGCGAGGATATCCATCGCGACCTCGAGTATATTTTGACGCGTCCGTGGCAAAACGTGACTTGTTGAAGGTGCAGGATTCGCATGATCGCCAGTCTCAACACTCACCCGGCGGCCTTTATGAGGCACCTTGACCAGTAGATGGTCCACATCTTCCAACACGTCGTTCACGTCGCGGACCGACAGCCACGCTTGGATAAAGTCCACTGCCATCAGCGCAAACGTCGTATTCGTCGAGGACGAAGACTGCATACAGACGGACGTGTACATGGCGTGGAAGACTTCAATGTTGAACACGACGAGCTCGGGTTTGACGTCGTCGGCCTCGCGAAGCGAGTGGCTGATCCAGTTCTTGTTGACGAGCTTCAAGATGGGCAGTAGCAGCGCAAATGCCGTCTGTGCGTGGGACGTCAGGCGGGAAAAGACGTAGTTGTAGACTGGATAGATGACAGTGAAGCCCACTTGACATACCCACACCAGCACGTAGTCGACTAACTCCTGGCGAAGCTTGGCGTTGGCCTTGAGCTCCTTACGACGCGGTATTACGATGCCAGCGACCAGCGTCCAGAAGCACGCAGGCGTCCCAAGCACGAGTCCGAAGGGAACTGGGTATCCGATCACATTAGCGAGTCCAATCTCAGTCAGTGTAGCCACTCCAGCGGCCACTGAACTAAGTATCAAAGCTTCAAGCAGCTTGAGACGAAGCTTCGGCACGATGATACGAAGCTGCAGCAGCGTCGGGCCAGTGATACAGAGTACTGATATAAACGCGCGTACCCACGTCATGCTGCTGTATCGGAGACCCTTGCTCGGTGCTTCGAGTGGGATCGCGTCCGTAGCGTTGATGAGCACGGCAGTGAGCACGGGCGTCAGAGTAGTGATCAACAGCACTCGCCACATAGGCGTGCGTCTCTCATACTCGTAGAGACTCTCGAGTCGTGCGACCGAGTAGTGGCCGTGAAGTTCTACTTGAGCCGCGAACCAAAGATCCACGAGCTTCATGTGGAGCCTCAGGGGCGTGGGAAGCGGCGGCGGCGACGCGTGAGGCTTCATTAGGACGGACACGAGTACGACTGACAGGGGCGTGGGCAGAATGATAAGTCAGACGGAGGAACAGACGCGAGTGATACAGGGAAGGTAGTCATCTGAGGTTATCTGAGCCGAGGGGGGGCAAATAGCACGCGACAAGAATGCGGCGTTGTCTGCCCGCTAGACAGTACGGTAGCTACTCTAAAATTAGGTTGGCGTCACGACAGAGTCGTGGTGTTGGAAACATTGGTTGTGGGGTGAGTCTGTACTGTGAATATTTGATATGAGAGGTTTTGATTGTTTTTTTTTCATGAATCAAAATTTGAAAGCTCGAATGTGATGAATCAAATGCATGTTTTCATCATCAAACGAAGTTTTCCGTTTATTACAAAATTGGTTAGCCAATCAAACCGGAGCCAACGCCGAGCAGCTCCATTCACGTGTGAGGTGGCGGACGACAGCACGTGATCCTCCATCCACCGCCGTCGCCATGCTCACGTCCTGGCGGCGTACGCTGCTCCATGCGCGTGGCCTGCATCGCCGCAGCTTGATCCAGAACCAAACAGCTTTGCGGTCCATCAGCGCCGACGCCAGCGGCAATGGCAGCTCCTCGTCTCCGAACGGCCCGCGCATCGCGCTGACGCCGACCGAGTCGTCGCTGTTTGATTTGCTGCTCTACATCCAGCATCTCCATGCGCCTACGACCCAACTACGCGTTGCTGGTGGCTGGGTCCGCGACAAGCTGCGTGGTGCTGAGAGCGAGGACATCGACATCGTACTGGACAACATTTACGGCAAGGAGTTCGCCAACCACATCACCAAGTTCCAGCGCAAGCGTAACTTGCCGCTGTCCTCAGTCGGTGTCGTCAAGGCAAATTCCGACAAGGTACTGTTATGCGTTTGATGTTTCATGGATGATTGATGTAGTTGACTGATGTTGTAAAATCACTTTGTTAGAGCAAGCACTTGGAAGTCGCGCAGGTCCGTGTCGACGGCCTCATCGTGGACTTTGTGCACTTGCGTTCGGAAGCCTACACGGAAGACAGTCGCATTCCTGCTGCGTCGTTTGCTGCGCCAGCCGAGGATGCTATGCGTCGTGATACGACCATCAATGCGTTGTTTTACAACCTCCACACGCAAGAAGTGGAGGACTTTACGGGCCAAGGACTCGAGGATCTGCGCAACCAGTTGATCCGCACGCCTCTCGAGCCGCTGCAGACCTTTCTGGATGACCCGCTGCGTGTGCTTCGCGTGATTCGCTTTGCGTGCCAGTTCGGATTCAAGTTGGACGACGCGATATGTGAGACTGTGCTCCACAACGACGAGGTCCGTGAGGCCATGAAGCGCAAGGTCAGTCGCGAGCGTGTGGGCATCGAAGTCAAAAAGATGCTCTCAGGATCCGATCCAGCGCGTGCATTTGCGCTGCTCGCAGAGTTCAAACTGCTGGATATTGTGTTCCATTACGATGGTGGAGCGAGCGACAAAGTGGATGACGCGGCCCAGTCGTTGAGAGATTTGTTCTCGTGGACCCCTGAGCACGAGCAGCGAGGCGAAGACCACGTACGCCACTTGCAGCAGTCGCGTCTGGCGATCGACAAGCACCAGATCTCGTTTATCGAGTCCACAGCAGCACTGCTGGCTCCGTTTGTGCTGTCTGCTGGCCACGTCGAGACGTTCAAGGCCGGTCTGGAGACGTTTGTGGAGGCGGCGACCAGCAACAGCGACGCGAATTGGCTGGATCTCGTCGACGAAGACATGATCATCAACACCGCATTGCCGTACGCTCGTGAAAGCGACTCGAAGCTGACGTCGTTCCCACGCGAAAACCTCATCGAACTGCTCAAGATCAACGTCAAGTGGCCTAAGCCGGCCTCCAAGCGTGTGACGCTGATCCTCGAGGCCATGATCGCGTTTCCAACTACGATCACTGCGGACGACGTCGCTCAGAACCACATCAAGCTGCTGCTGTGGGGCCTGAAGTACCAGAGCGTGCTGTCGCCTGCGATCGCGACGCTTTTGACCGAGCTGAAGCCGACCGAAGACCGTGAACGTCTCGTCCAAGCCTTGGACTCTCTCGCCACGAGGCTCACACAGCTGCCTAAGGGCAGCCAAACCGAAGGGACGAAGCAACCGGTGCGTCGTGTGGATGGTAAGATGATCCGAGACCGGCTTGGTGGCCAGGTCGGCCCACAGATCGCCAAGGCGCTCGAGGTGCTGGCCGTGTACGAGTTTGTGTATCCATCGGCGACGCTCGACCAGGAGCTGGCATTTCTCGACAGATTATATCCACTTTTGTAATAGACTCGTGAATATCTCACCTCGTTCTGAAGAGATTCTCACTTCACCATCATTCCCACATGATTCACACCATTTGATTGGTTGTATTTCATTCTATAGAATCATCTCATTGGCTGAAAACAAGTCTTGTCGCACACACCCAGTCTGGACCCAAGTGAGCTCTTCGCTGAATGGCGCAAGCGTGGGCCGTAGTCGGGACTCGCGACGATGATGAGCGCCGTGCTGATAAGCAGTGGCGACGGCGACGACCAGCATCAGGACCAGCACCTCGCCATGGCGCCGCCGCTCAGTGGGCTGCGCGTGCAGACGCCGCAGCTCGTGATCTTCGACGACGCGCCTTGCGACGAAGGTGAGACCATGTCGCTGCTGCGCTCGGGCGACTCGCCGCCGGCGTCGGCCGCCTGGCTCTCGCGCCTCGAAAACGGCGCGCTTCCTTACAGTGCGGCCGAGAAGCTTTTGCCTTCGCGCCGTTCGGACCAATGGGAGGTCGTGACGGCACTGGACGGGGTGTGCTGCGGACTACGCAAGCCGCGGATCGTGGAGGTCGTGCAGCTACGCCACGCCAACTACGGACTGCGGTGGACGACGCCGACGAAGAAGAAGAAGCACCACCGGAATCCGGTGGTGCGACACGGTGTCGTTGACTCGGAAGCCGATGAGGAAGAGGACAAGACCACGAGGAACGCGACGCCGTTCTGTGTGGTGGGTCCGCACTGGTGGCTCATGGCCGCGACGTTCACGGTGTTCTTGGCGGCTGCGCTCACGGTCACGGTGCTCACAGTGCCTCAGGCCGGGCCTGGTGAAGCCATTATGGGCATGCTGCTGTCGGTCGCGTGTCTGTCCATGTACGCCAAGGTCGGATGCTCGAACCCAGGCATCGTTGGCCACTTGGACGAACCCGTGGACGACACCTACACATATTGCGGCGAGTGCGAGTCCTACCGACCACAAGGGTACGTTTTCTTTATTAATTCCCATCGAGGAAGAGGCTGAGAGAGGCTGATGAGTGGTGTTTTTTTTTTTTGATGTTTGTAGGGCGCTTCACTGCATGGACTGCCGCGTGTGTATCGAAGACTACGACCACCACTGTCCGTGGACGGGCAAGTGCATCGGCAAGCGCAACGTCAAGTACTTTTACGCGTGGCTCTTCTTCCTCGTGCTGGCGTTTGTCTACGAGATGATCGAGTTTACAACCTACATGCTGCCCCCAGAAGACCAGCCGCAGGGTTTCGACTCGGACGACGATGACTCGTTCTACGCGCTGGACAAGAAGTTCTCCAGAGCCCCTGAACTGGAGCTCACCGTGCCGCCCTCGGCGTTCCGCCAGCCGTAGGACGAGTCCGTTGTATGATACGATAGCGAAGCGAAAAACGCAAGAACTCGGCATAGTTTTGGTATAATATAAGCACTCGCTGAGTTCGATCGATTCAATAATTCAAATTAAATCGTGGGAATCGAGCGTGGAGCCACTCCTGCACGAGTTGGAGGACCCGCGCGCGTTCGTAATCTTCAAACAGAACATGGTAGGCGCCGTCAATGGTCTCGAAATGCTTGTCGCTGTTCGCGACTCGTTCGTAGAATGCTCTGGCCGCTGGTGCACTCGTTATTTTGTCCTTGGACCCCATCATCATGAGCAGAGGCAGCTTGCAAAAGGCGTTCGTCGGATCCTGGATGCTCTTGTTCTTCCGTAGTTTCTCCATGAAGCGCAGCGTCTCCGAGCCCATGAGACACGTGATCATCTCGCGTGTTGCGAGCGGATCCATATCATAGTCGGCAGTCACGAGCGGATCACGGCAGACCCACTGCGCCTCGACGGCTGGCACGAGGCGCTTCCGAGGGAAAAACGTCGAAAGCAACGGGCTGAGAACCTTCATGACACGAAGCGTCATCGTCAACTCGGAGCTCATGGCGGGTCCTCCTAAAATGATTCCAGCGAAGCTGTGCTTGCAGGTCAAGATCGTGTGCGTGGCCACGAGTGTGCCCAGCGAGAAGCCCATGATGATCAATGGCAACTGCGGGTCGATCCCCATCTTTGGGTACAGCTCAGCCTTGGCAAATGTGAGGAAATCGTTGGTATCATCGATACATTCCTGGAAGTTCTCGACGTGAGCGATCAAATTAGCGACGTCTTTGTGGGATTTACCATGAGACCGCAAGTCGTAGGTTAGTGTAGCCATGTCCATGCCGCACATTGCTTCCAGGAGATGCAAGTATCGCTCCGAGTGCTCGTTGATACCATGGAGAAAGAGCACGACGCCACGCAGAGGCTGCTCCGACGGAGGACACACCGTCGAGTAGGAGAGCAGGACGTCCTTGGATGAAGCTGCCTGGAAAGTGCCTTGCTGGATACGCAGCGACGGCGACAGATCTTGAGCTCGCTTCCAGCAGAGACACGTGGGCGACGCGCGGATGGCCTCTTCAGGCGCTGCCGCGACGCGCGTCGGGGCCATTTTCACGTAGGCGTGAGGCAACGACCCTCAGTACGAGTTGTATTTCTTCATGTTCACCACGAGTTTCGAGATCGAGCTTGCGTAAATATAGACACGCTCCTAAGAGCTCACCGTACCTGTAAGGCGAGATCGCATGAGCTGTTCGTGAGCTCTGACACCACGCTACGTCCATCGTGGCCACTCGCACAGCCCACGCCGTGAGCTCGTGGGAATTATGTCTTCGGCGAGGTGCTCCTTTCCGCTTGGATAGCGACACGTGTGAAAATCGACCGAAAACCCACCGCAATCGAGGTCAATCACGATTACGGAGCCCGTGGGTACACACTTGCAGTGGATTCTCAAAGTTTCGCAGGCGTAAACAATGCAAACGAGGCGTCAAATCAAGTCACCCACAAAATAAGCAATCAGGCGAAGGTCCGACGTTGCTGTTCAATAATCTGAACGAATCAGGGAACGAAGTGACGCGCACGGCCGTCAGCACTGGCGTCACTTGCGTCCGTTCGCCCCTACGGAGTGACGGTCGAGAAAGAATAGCTCGTGGGTTCAGTGGAGCTCCAGCGAAACCCCCTGTGAATGTGGGTTGCTGTTGCTCAGTCCTTCGCCTTCGTTCCACACAATCGAAATCGACGGTCTCCGATAACCATGACCACCACTACAACCCACAAGAAGCCGCTCACGCCTGAGGTTGAAGCCGCGCTCTATGCATCGGCCACTGCCCTCTGCTGGAAGCGCGCAGCGGACCTACCCACGACGCTTCGTATCACACAAGGAATCTTCAAGACCGCTGTCGGTATCGAGCTGTTCTACTCCAGCGTCTTCCCTCCAGCAAACACGCCGCTTCGAGGCGTGGTGGCGTTCGTACACGGCATCAACGAGCACTCGCAACGGTTCTTCCACGTCTTCCAGTCGGTTGCAGAGATGGGTTTCGGTGTGGTCGCGTACGACTTGCGTTCCCACGGCAAGTCGCACATGGATGTCCCTGGTCTGACGGCCCACGTGGAAAAGTTCCAGGAGTTCATCGACGACACCAACGCGTTCATCACGTTTGCGAAGGCGGAGATCTACCCGAAGATGAAGGCGGACACTGAGTTGCCACTGGTGTTGATGGGCATGTCGCTAGGCACCCTCATCGGTGTCCACACGGTGCTCACTCTGCAGCACCCGATCGCTGGGATGGTGCTGGTCGCCCCAGCCGTGAGCGTGGAGATGACCTTCGTCCTCCACACGCTTTCGCTGTTGAGTGGCCTGCTGTCAACGCTGACACCGACAGCGCGGATCGTACCAGGAGTGAACGAGGCGTTTCGATGCCGAGATCCGTTGGTCCTCGCCGACTACGAGGCCGATCCGCTGACCACAACTGAGAAAGTCACGGCGCGTGTGGGAGCGGAGAGCCTGCACTCGATGATGAGTCTCAAGGACAACAAGGAGGTCGAAGACTCGACCAGTGCGTTCTGCAAAGCGCCGATTCTCATGATCATGGGCTCAAGTGACAAGGTCACGAGTCTTCCGCTCGCCCAAGAGTTCTACGAGCGTATCCAGAACGTCGACAAGCAGTTTGAGCTCATTGACGGCGCGTTCCACGTGCTTTTTGAAGACTTTGAGCGAGCGCGCGTGATGAAATTGATCCAAGAGTGGCTGCAAGTGCGGTTCCCAGTCGGCGCGGCAAAGAAATGAGAGAAAGAAGTGGCCTCAAAGGAAGTTCATTGCATCGGAATCCATATCTACCAAAGTAAATCAGTCAGCAAGAGTCGCTTGGCGAAAGTAACTCTTCGCGTTCGCTTGGAAAAGCCGGATCGGTCGGCTTCAACTTGGACGTTAATTGGCGTCGGCAAGATATCCAGACACACAAAAGAGACCTAACATATCATACGCCTTTTGACCAAAGTTGACAGACAGGAGCAAATGTTGTTGTCTCGTCGGAGGGTGGACCACACAGGCGCAGTTGGGAACCAACAATAGAACCCTCATCCCAGCGCCGAGCTTCAAGTTACCACCAGACTGCCCACTGCACGAGCTCAGTTCACACTAAACCGGCTGCTTAGATGGCAATTCGTTCCAGAATATCCTCAGAACTTGGCCTTACGACCTCATTCTTCTGCCCTTAAACCCTTGCAATCTGGGCGAAACACCCGTTGAACCATACCACCGACCGCTTGGCTCCGACCCCATGCCCTTCAACGCCCCATTCTTCGCCTCACTAGTGATTTTGCAAAGTCTCCGATAAGAGAAACCATGGTGAAGACCCCGCTTTCACCCGAGATGGAAGCCGCCATCCGCGCGTCAACCACAGCTCTCTGCTGGAAGCGCGCTGCCGATCTACCAACGACACTTCGTATCACGCAGGGGAAATGCAAGACGCCGACAGACATCGAGCTCTCCTACTCCGCAGTGTTTCCTCCAGCCAACTCTCCCCTTCGAGGCGTCGTGCTCTTCCTACACGGCGTTAATGAACACTCGGAACGCTACTTCCACGTCTTCCAGTCGGTTGTAGAGATGGGTTTTGGCGTGCTTGCGTACGACTTGCGCTCCCACGGCAAGTCGCACATGGATATTCCAGGTCTGACGGCTCACGTGGAAAAGTTCCAGGAATTCATCGACGACACCAACGCGTTCATCACGTTTGCGAAGGCGGAGATCTACCCGAAGATGAAGGCCGACGCTGAGCTGCCGCTGGTGATCATGGGCATGTCGCTTGGCACCCTCGTGAGCATTCACACGGTGCTCAGTCTCCAGCACTCGATTGCGGGCATCGTACTGGTCGCTCCTGCCGTGAGCGTGGAGTGGACGCTGGTGCTGAAGGCGATGTCCTACGTCAGCGGTCTGCTGTCTGCGCTGACGCCGAGAGCCCGCGTCGTCCCTGGTGTCAACGAGAAGTACGTGAGTCGTGATCCTCTCGTGACGGCCGACTACAGTGCGGATCCACTGACGACACGCGAGCAGATCACTGCGCGCATGGCTCGTGAGACCTTGGAATTCATGGTCAGTCTCGAGGACAACAAGACCGTCGTCGATCCAACGAGTGTGTTCTGCAAGACACCGATCCTCATGATCATGGGCTCGAGCGACAAGGTCACGAGTCTCCCGCTGGCCCAAGAGTTCTACGAGCGCATCCAGAGCACCGACAAACACTTTGAGATCATCGAAGACGCCTACCACGTGTTGTTTGAAGACTTTGAGCGCGCGCGTGTGATGCAGACGCTGCAGCAATGGCTGGAGCTGCGCTTCCCAGTCGTGGAGACCAAGAACTGAGTCCAAGAACTGAGTCCAAGATCTCAAACCCAGGACTCTTCCGTGCATACCTACCTTAGCGATTCGCTTCTTTTGAAAACCTATTCTTTCTGTGACCAAACGCCTTTTCGTGCTGAGGTCTTTGAGCTGGACGATGATCGGACCTTTGAGTGCCAGGGCTCTCGTGCTCTCGTGGATGTCGTGGTCCATGGGAGTCATCTCTCATTGAGGCCGCAGATTATGCCCACCACAGTGCTGTAGAATTGGTTGAGTCTCAAACTTTTAACAGGCACAGAAAACGAGCAAAACTCTTCGTTCACGAGTCACTTTGTGAGATATTTTTCCAGCGAAAGTCCCACATCCACTATCTACAATCCAGAATCTTCCACTGGACTTCATCTAGCCATGGTAGAAATCAAGATGCCAGCGAGCTTGCGGTTCAGCGAGGAAGGCCAGAGAAGGAAGCATCTCACAGCGAGAGGATTTTCTGCTATCTGACGGTCATTGCTGTGACTCACTCAATGCGAGAGTCTCACATGGCATACTGTTCCGTATTAGAAAAATCAAGTGAAAAACTCGTTTCTGTCCACCACTCATGCACCAGGCGTCCCCTCACGTAGTGACTCAGCAGGCCACGAGACTTGAACTTCGTCCACCCAGCAAATCCGACGTCGGTTGGTGGTTTGCCCCGTGTGATTTCTAATTCACAATCCAATCTGCGGTCTCCGATACACAAGGGCCTCTCTCTCTCTTCAGCCATGGCTCAGCCTCTCTCTCCTGAAATCTCCGCCGCGCTTCGCGCCTCTTCGACTGCACTCGCCTGGAAGCGAGCCGCTGATCTGCCTGCTTCACTGCGAATCACACAAGGCTCTTTCAAGACCGTCTCCAGCGGCGTGGAGCTCTCGTACTCGTCCGTGTTTCCGCCAGCGGACGCGCCTCTGCGAGGCGTCGTGCTCTTCCTCCATGGCATCAACGAGCACTCGCAGCGGTACTTTCATCTCTTCCAGGCGCTTGCCGAGATGGGTTTTGGCGCGATCAGCTACGACCTGCGCTCGCACGGCACTTCCCACATGGACGTCCCGGGTCTTCGAGCTCACTTTGACAGTTTCCAAGCCCTCATCGACGACACCAACGCGTTTCTGACGTTTGCTAAGCAGGAAATCTACGTGAAGATGCGCGTATCGGAGACCGCGCCGCTCGTGGTTATGGGCTTCTCGCTGGGCGGCCTGCTCGCCATCCAGACGGTGCTGAG
>JAADXB010000536.1:0-12347 GCA_023337495.1 Pythium diclinum
TTTCACGAACACGGGCGTCAGCAGCGTCTTCTTCACCTTGATAAACGGATCACACAGCATCGCTCGACACGCCTCACAGTACCACTCGTCAGTGGCCATCGTCACGAGCTGGTGGCACTTGGCGTGGACCCGCAGTCCGCACTCGAAGCACGCCGCGCCGTCATATTGCCGCTCGCATTTTCCATCGGCGTCGACCGAGTCATCATCGGCCACTCACCAGGACGTTCACCATACCATGATTGGCTGAAAATATTATATATTTGACCAATCATATGTATCTGAGATGTGGGATTGGGCCGCACATCGTTGCTTCGAACCACCACAAAAATCCGCCAACGCCCAACGTTGGCGTTCTCACCAACTTCCACCAACTTTTTTTTTTCGCCAACAAAATGACCGCCGAAGTCAACGCCGCGGCGGCCGCCTGCCCACATGCGACTGCCGCTGCTGCTGCCGCCGCTGCGGAGGCTGCGTGTCCACACGCGGCTGGCGCTTCTGGTGACGCGAACAAGAAGGAGACGAGCGGCTTCGGCTCGCAGATGATGAGCATCGCGCAGCACGCGGCGGCCGGCGGCGCGTGGGAAGTCACGGGCTCCATGACGCGCGGCGAGGCGCCGCTATCACACGACCGCGAGGTCAGCAGTATCCCCAAGAGCGACTTCACGCCCGCGCACCAGACGGGCACGCAGACGTACTGGGAGTACCCGTCGGAGGAGATGTACTACAAGGCCATGAAGCGCAAGGGCTGGTCGCCCGAGGCCGAGCAGATGAAGACCATCGTCGCGATTCACAACACGGTCAACGAGCAGAGCTGGCGAGAGGTGCTGCAGTGGGAGGCCATGCACGCCACGGCCACGCGCAACACGCAGCCGCCCAAGCTCAAGCGCTTCATCGGCCGTCCGAGCGACTTTAGTCCCAAGGCGCGGATCCTCAATGCGCTTGGATGGTGCGTACTTTCTCACATTTTAGACTGTGTGGCCTTTCTCGCTGATCTAACTTTTTTGAATGCGATTGTGTGTAGGTCGGTGCTGCCGTTTGACCGCCACGACTGGATCGTGGAGCGTGAGGACGGCACGGAGGTGCGGTACGTGATCGACTTCTACACGGGCCAGCCGCAGCCTGGCAAGCCGCTGTCCGTGTACTTGGACGTGCGGCCGGCGCTGGACTCAGTCGAGGGCCTCGTCGACCGCCTGCGATGGCAGCTTGAAGAGAAGATCAAGCCGCTGCTGCCGTTCCGCGGCGCGCTGTTCGGCCAGAAGGACGAGAAGGCGGATGCTAATGCCGCGCCAGCGTCGACGGAGGGACGATCGACCGTGATCCCACGCAGCGAATAGATGGATATGTATAAAGCCCGCAATATGCACGACTGGTTACGACTGAACTGACGCGCTGTGGCCATTCGTGGTGGTGGACGGAATTCTGTGACGTGTGACAGGTTGAATCCAATGGAGCTGAAGCGACGCCTTGACAAAGCGACTCTTCCAGAAGTAGAAGAACGCAAGAGAAGAGAAAGCGAGAGCGACGGAGAATGGCGTCGACGGACGTGAACGTGAAGGTGGCGGTGCGCTGTCGGCCCATGAACTCGCGTGAGACGCAGCTCGGTTCCCACTGTATCGTGCAAGTGGTAGATGGTAAGTCCGTGATCATCCGGAACCCGTCAATCGACGAGGCTTCATCGGGTGTCGAGTCTCCTCGCGCGGGCAAAGATGACGCTGTGGGTGCGAGCAAGACGTTCACGTTCGACTACGCGTACTTTTCCGATTCGACACAGGACGAAGTGTACGACGCGATCGCCAAGCCCATCGTGGACCAGGCGCTCCAAGGTTATAACGGCACGATCTTCGCGTACGGCCAGACCGGATCAGGAAAGACCCACACGATGATGGGCAGCGGCGACGACCACGGTATCATCCCACGGATGAACCACGACCTGTTCGAGCGACTGGCGCAGGTCGCGAACGACCAGACCAAGTTCCTCGTGACCGTGTCGTTCCTGGAGATCTACAACGAAGTCATCAAGGACTTGCTAAACCCGTCAGATAAGCTGCTGAAGATCCGTGAGCATCCGGATATGGGCATCTACGTGGAGCAGCTCGCGGAGCTGGTGGTCAAGGAGCCAGGCGACGTCGTGCGGCTGCTGGCGCAGGGAAACAAAGTACGTCAAGTCGCCGCGACGCAGATGAACGAGCGCAGTTCGCGGTCTCATTCGTGCTTCACCATCAAGATCTCGTCCAAGCAGACCCAGGAGCTCGGTAACGGCGTGCTGAAGGAGACCTGTATGAACGCCAAGATCAATCTCGTGGATCTCGCCGGTTCAGAGCGTGCTTCAAAGACTGGCGCGACAGGCGACCGACTGAAAGAAGGTGCGGCGATCAACAAGTCACTCAGTGCGCTGGGCAACGTCATCACGATGCTGGCCGAGCCGTCGAAGAAGGCGAAGGGAGGCGGCCACGTGCCGTACCGAGACTCCAAGCTCACGCGGTTGCTGCAGGAGTCGCTTGGTGGCAACTCATTGACAGTCATGGTCGCAGCGATCTCCCCTGCGGACGACAACTACGAAGAATCACTAGGCACACTTCAATACGCAAACCGAGCCAAGGCGATCAAGAACGCGACGCGGAAGAACGAAGACATCAATGAGAAGATCATCCGAGAGCTCCGCGAGGAGATCGAGCGGCTGCGGCAAATGGTGCGTCCAGGGTCGGCTGCTGGAGCGCCGGGGACGTCACAGCCAAGTGGAGGAGGCGAGTCGATGATGCAGCACATGGAGGAGACCATCGCGAATCTGGAGAGAGCCAAGCAGGCGTCCTGGGAGGAGAAACAGCGGCTCACGGAGCTGTTCGAGCAGGAGCGACTCAAGAGTCTGAACAATGAGACCAAGATCTTGGGCTTCATGCAGACGGTCAAGCAGGAGAAAATGGACATCATGAAGCGGATCAAAGCGCTGCAGCAGCAGAAGGTGCAGGTCACAAAGCAACTGCGAGGACGGAAGCAATCGTACGCGCAGGGCAAAGTCAAGCTGCAGCAGGACGTGGAGACGTTCCAGCAGACGAGTGGGCAGCTCACGGGTCAGCAGAAGCAGCAGATGATGGAGGCGATCGAGGCGACCAAGACGCTGGTGGTGAACGACCGCGATGAGCTCGTGCGGTTGAAAGATCAGCTCAAGAATTGTGAGGAGAAGCTGGTGGAGGAGGAGGCGGAGGTGGCGGCGAAGAGCGCGCTGCTGGAGGAAGACGACAAGCTGCGGCGTGCGATCCAAGAGGACGAGCGGCAGAAGATGAAGCACGAGCGAGAGGAGTTTCTACAGAACGCGCTGGAAGAAGAGCGTCGCGTGTTGCAGCAGCAAGCAGACGAAGACAAACTGAAGCTGCAGGAGGCGCTGGTGGAGACGGCGGACAAGGAGAAGAAGCTGGCGGAGGAAGTGGAGCTGCAGCGAGCGAAAGCCGTGCACTTCCAGCAGCAGATCCACGCGCTGCAACTGGAACACGCGCAGTGGAAGAGCGACGCGAAGAGCAAGCTCATGCAGATGGTCGACAACTTGAAGCGCGAGTTCTACACGGAGCAGCGCGATCTACAGGAGAAATATGAGTACGCGACGCGGTTGCTGCGCGTGGCAAAGGACGACATCGTGGCACTGGGCCAACGCAATGAAGAACTGGAAGCAGAACTCGAGCGAGTGAAGAAGAATCCGTACGACCAATCAAGGCCGTACACGATCCGGTGGTGATTAAATTAGCAAATAACGAGACTTTCGGTACGCATGCAGACATCACTGAGAAAGACACAGCGCGGTCTTCACTGACAATCAGCGATGGCTACGACAGCAGCCCGAGTCGAGAATACAAGCTCCTCGACAAAGGCGCTGGTGGTGGACAGAGATCAGCTCTTGACGTACGGGACGCGGCCGACAGAGCATGGTTTACCGATCTTCACTTCGAAAGCGGACGTACGCTTGCGAAGCTCGTCGACTTTGTTGAGGCGAGCACGGCGTTCTTCTTCGTCTTCATCGTCGTACGCGGACTTGTTACTCGAAGGCGCCGACACAATGGGCTCCAAAACCGTTGGGTTCAAGCGGCGAAGCTGACGCTCTTGCTTGAGCTTCTGCAACGCGACGCGGTAGAAGTTCGACTCGCCGTCAGTCTCCGTGTTGAGCTCAACCGACAGCTGGCGATAACTGACGCCCGTCGTCACCGCTGGTGGGATTCCAGTGAAGGACGGCACGTACGATCTTGGGGTCGTCGGCAACGGAACCACAGCTCCAGGCGTCGGCTCGTCGCGATGCTCGTCGTTTACAGAAGATACATCGACTTCATCCGTTGACACCTTGCCGCCCTGGCACGTAGAGTGAGACGACGCGAGAGGAAGCTCCACCGGGTTTGGCACTTCGACGGATTCTGCTTCTTCAACAGGAGTCTCATCGACGACGACGACATGGTCGGCAGCTTTGACTTCTGTAACGTCGATAGGATCCGCAGGAACGACATCAGCGGTGCGGACTTCTTCTTCACCGACGAGCTGGCCAGGTTCCTCTTCTTGTTTGAACGAGAGATGCGATTCAATGCGATCGACGTCGTTACCAGTATCTTGCTGTGGTGGAGCCTCGTCCTGGAGCAAGAGTGGAGTTGCAGTCGCTGCGTCAACTTGATCAGCACCACCATCGTGGGCATCGTTCAAGCCTTGAGCGTCGGTCTTCTCGCTGGTACGCGACGGACTTTGGTGCTCCATCCAATCCGGGTTCCACGCTGGACGGTGCGGACTGGCAACACCGTGAGGGCGTGAAGTACGCTCCTCCCAAAATGGCGACGACACAATGGATGGAGCTGCGTTCTCATCGCCAGCGAAGGATGGAGCAGTGGTCGCGAACGAGTAGACCGATGAGCCTTCGTCGTCGTCGCTGCCGTACTGCCCAAACGCCGCCGTGTGGGCCACCTCGAGGACATCAACTTCGGTCGTTGGAGTGTCGGCATCCGTGCCATCTTGAGCGTCATGGAAGATGGCATCTCCGTCGTCAGCTGCATCATCGATGTCTTCTTCCGCGTTGGTGGTGCACTCGAGAGCACTGGTTGCGTCGCTAGCATCAGTGGCGTCACTGCGATCAAAGTTGGTTGGCTTCGGGTTGGATTCGTCGATATCTTGGCTTTCTTCGAGCTCGCGAAGGCACTGCTCAGCCTTGGCAACAGCCTCCAGAGCTTCCATCGAAGACTGCACGACGCCGTCAATTGTCGTGAGGAGGAGCACAGCCTCTTCTGCTGTGAGGGATACCGCTGGCGAGGATCCGTGCGATTCGGATTCCTCGACGATGGTGTTGAGTGCCGATGGCACTTCGACGCGTTCGTTCAAGTGCATCGCCGAGAGATCAGCTTGGGCGGAAGCCACACAAGCGTCGTCATCCGTATCGTCGACCAGATCGGGAAAGGCCGAGGGTTCTTGGGGCGACCCCGTAGGGTTCAAGACGTCTTCATCGCCCGCGCGAGGCGTCGTTGGCGGAAGCAACGCCTGGAGCGTCACTGCACCTTCGGTCGTGGTCGAAGGAGAGGCCGTAAGCGACGATGGCTTCGACGGGGAGCGCTTGGCCTTGGAGAACATAGCGGGCATCATGGCGTTGAATGCACTGAAGCAGCAGTCGGCAACCGCGATGAACGCGTCACGAATTGCGTCAAGAGCGCCAGGGATCGCTTCACAGCAGGCGCGGAACTCGCTCGTGAAGACGTCTCGTAGAGAGGAAAATAGCGCCGCGAGCTGCACGTCGATGATCATGATCACATGAATCAGTCAATCGGCAGGGGCAAACGTGCAGAGATGTGGAGGGTCTGTCTCACCATGAAACAGCTCGAGGCGTCAGTCGAAAGCGGTTCACTGGTGATCCGCTTGTCTTCACACGGTTCGTGTTCTACTCGACGAGTGTTGAAGTCGTTGGCGTTGGAGTTGAACTTGTTGGTTTTGTTGGCGTTGGAGGTTGAACTTGTTGGTTTTTGTTGGTAACGTTGGCGTTGGTTCTTGGATTCGTTGGTAGTTGGTGGATGTCGTTGGCGTTTGTTGGT
The DNA here is from genome assembly GCA_023337495.1 of Pythium diclinum. Lineage (NCBI taxonomy): Eukaryota > Oomycota > Peronosporomycetes > Pythiales > Pythiaceae > Pythium > Pythium diclinum. Next base: position 6,042 of record JAADXB010000536.1, read on the forward strand.
TTGTGGTGGCTGCTCTTGTTGGATCTTGAAGACTTGAGCAGGAGGCGGCGAATTCGAAAGTGAACGTTGCGAGCAGCTCTCGCTGACCAGAAAGACTGGTGCTCAGGCATTTTTTCCATCGTGGATGGGTGTGGCGAGATCGCAACTGTGGATAGAATGAAATCCTGATTGTGGACTGGTGTGGACGGAGTGAAACCAGATCTCATGAGAAATTGGAGTGAACAAACACAGAGCTTGGAGTAAAATCGCCGGCTGTCTCTTGCGCGGTAACCCACTGGTGGTGTTGAAGTGCCCTATTTCATCCAATCACACATCCTCATTCACAGTTTACACCAATCATCAAACGCTACATCTCATCGACCTTCAATAAATCTCGCTGCTTGCTCTCCACACATGCGCAGCCGCTTCCTTCTGTCTCGCGCAGCTCGATCTTATCGCATAGCTCTCTGATGAACACCAAGATCATCTTGGCCGCGATGGCTGCTATTGCTACACGTGAGCGCGACGAGCATGCCGGTGAACGCTACGAGACTGGCGGCTGTGCGGACGTCGTGGAGGCGTCCCCATTTCCGAAGCATCCGCTGGAGCCACGCGCTGCCCTTGGACTTGCACTGCCTTGTGTCCATCAAGCGGTCGTTCAACGCGAGCATGCGCGTAATCGTGTACGGCACCATAGCGACCATGATTCCACCACTTGCGAGCCATAATCTCGGCATTCCATTCACTGGACACCCACAATTCCGACTGCGCTGGAGGAAATACACGGTGAGCGAGCTGAGTCCACTGCCGACGGCCATGGGGCCCTGCAAGCGCGCGGCGTAGAAGTACATTCGTCGGAAATACGGCGCTTGGAACGCGAGCTCGCGCGTCTCCAGCAGCGCTGGGTGCTGCGCCATCGTGATGTACGCTGCCGCGCCGGTGAAGAGTCCCGCGAGTCCTGTCGCTGTGATCTGCGCGAGTGCTTCGAGGTCCATCGTGGCGCTTGTGCCGCGTGCGTGTCGTGGAGATTCAATGCCGACGTACGCGGGGGTCTTGTTCAGTAGTGTGAGCTGGAGACTGATCACGCTGAGTGCTTAACGGCCCGAATGCCAGAGCCACGCACCGAGCGGCGGGCAAATGAATCGCCGCGCCATGGCGACGGTGTGATGATGCGATGGAGATGGGCACTGGGCAGCTGAGGTTTTGCAGGCGACATAGCCAAGAGAGCCCAGGATACGTGCCGATATCAAAGCATACAAAAGGCAAAGTAAACCACATCTCAGATTGATATGCAAGCGTCATGACGTGCACACGTGGATTTGTTAAAGAAACGTCAAACGTCATCTTGAAGCGACGCGTATCTCTTGACACCGCAAAGGTAAAGCGGCAGGAAAGAGCGGCCAGCTGACCGATGGCGATGGAGCTGAATCTTGGCGTTGTATCGACAATGGATCACACGGCGAATGATGGAGTGCGTACGATGAGTCGGCTGCGGGCAGAGCGCGTCATTGCCGCGGCGCAACGGCTCCCTCCGGTGGACAACAGCCGCAGTAATGACCCGGCGAATGGTGCTGCGTCCAAGGCGCGGCCTCTCCAAGCCTCTGCAATGCGCACGGTGTCAGCACTTGTACCAGCAGCGGATGACTTGTACTTACAGCAGAGTGGCGTCAACTTCCTTCTCGAGGATCTAGTGAAGCGTCTTCAGGAAGCGCGACCAGAAAACCCATCGGCGTACATCGCTAACTACTTCGCGAGCGCCGTCCAAGGCAGCAATGTTCGGGCCCGTGAGTTCGAGTTCGTGAATGGAACGCTGCAGAATCGAATCGCGTTTCTGACGGAGTTACAGCGTGGGATTACTGGCGTGGATATGAACATGGGTGCGTTGGGATCATTTCTTTCATAGTGAAGGCAGCGAATGGGAGCAACTAACTTTTGTTTTGTGTAGAGATATCAAATGACGACTTCGCTGAGATCGTGTGGACCCACTGCGCCGACTTCCCGAGTCTTCCACTCAGTCAAGCGTGCTCTCATCTGGAAGACGGGCCCGATGGATCGACTGTTGCGACGCTCCAGCATTTCCTGACAGCTTTTGCCGCTTGTTTCGTGTACAACGGTGCGTTTGGATTCCTTCTCATGGTCTGACCCCTCTTCTCACACTTCTTTATGACACTATAGAGTTCCTCACGAAGGTGCACGAGGTGTATGCAGAGCTCGTGTCAGCCTCACGCGACACACAAACCGGATCGCCGAGAGGAGGCGCTCGCTCCGAAAGGTGAGCAGCAACGGATCCGTAGATTATCCCACTGGGCTGACACTAACGGATGATACAGCATTGCTAGCGCCATGGCAGCCGACCGAGTCGTCGCAAGACTTCGTCTCATTGCTCAGCAGATATGGTGAGTATGATTTACTTGTCATCAGCTTGCCTTCGTTAGTGTTAGTGCTGAAGTCCATCGTAGGATCTCCATCCCTCCTCTCGGCGAGGTCGAGTCGTTCGTCTTCAAGAGCGCCAGCTTCAAAGAGGTGCATTAAGTCGTTTCCTCCTGTCCTCTTCTGTAGCTCACAGTGGATGTTGTCGTAGTTCTGTGGTCTCTTCTTCATGAGCCCGGCAATCGCCTCTTCAATCCAGGAGCTCCAAGTTGCCTTTGAGATACTGAGCCGATCAGATTATCAGATCATCTAACTGATTCCTCATCCATCTCCACTCTATCCCATGGTGGATTCCAATCCAACTGACTAGTTCAACTGCCTACCTTCATGTAGTCCACACTATTTCTAATCAACTTGGTTTCACTATGGACACGTCGCTCCCACACGAGCAGCTCATTCCGCAGCCGGAAGTCGCTGGACAAGCACCGAACGGCAGCATTTACGGCGTCTTCGAGGGCTCCGTACGCGTCGCGTCCTCTGTATATCCGTCCACACGGCTCGTAGCCATGTACCCACGCTCGCGCACCACCGGAAACGACGAGAATGCGGCTCCTGCGGCCCATTCCAACGGCACGCGACCGTCCGCGACCGCTCGCAAGCCGGCAGTTCGCTCCGCGACCTCTGCGATGTCCGCTGGGACCCACAACTACCTGCGGACGACCGCGGCATCCTCTGCCCACGCCAACGCGCGTCCACAACCGACGATGACGGCACCACACTCTGGCGGTAGCTCCACGTCGTCCCACAGAGCTGGCGCGTCATCCGTCCGGTCGGCAGGATCATCACGAGCAGTTCTACAGGAGCGCCATGCGAATGTCCCGTCGTCTAACGGACGCGGCAGCGTCTCTAAGACCCGCACTACAACCACAGGTACATTTTGGAGTTGGCTGTGAGTCATGTAGCCTACTGTGGTACTGACACGAATGAATTTATTGTAGCGAGGGCACCAAGTTCACAGTCTGGCCGCACCGCAACGCGCACGACACAGCAGCAACAGGCGACGCCCCCAGTCGTTGAAGCTCCTCCTGTGGCGCCGACAATCTCGCCTCCTATGGATCAGCATGCCGCCCAATACAAACAGCATGCGCCAGTCGTAGCTGCTCCACCTCCGGCTCCAGTACCAGCACCACAGCCTACTCAGCACCAGGAGCCAGCGGCGGTGCCCATGCAGCAACCCGCTCGTTCGTGGAATCTGGGCGACTTTGAGATCGGCCGAGTGCTGGGACGTGGCAAGTTCGGACAAGTGTACATGGCGCGTGAGAAGCACTCGAAGCAGATCATCGCACTGAAGGTGCTGGTGAAGGAACAGCTCCGCGCCAATGGCGTCGCGCATCAGCTGCGGAAGGAAGTCGAGATCCACTCGCGCATTCGCCACCAGAATATCCTGCCGCTGTACGCCACGTTCCAGGACGAGAGCCGTGTGTACCTCGTGCTCAAGTACGCCGGTGGAGGCGATCTGTTCAAGAAGCTGCGCTCAAACCGACGGTACGATACCTCTACGACGTTGATGATGGTTTATTGAGTGCTCACTCGCCGGGTTGTGTTGCTACTGTCAGATTCTCGGAGAAGGAAGCTGCAACCTACGTCGCTCAGCTACTAAGGTATGCTTCTCACGTAGTTCTCTCTACTGTGGACGCCCATGCTCACAATGCGACTATGCACAGTGCCCTGGAAGCCTGCCACTCGCAGCACGTGATCCACCGCGACATCAAGCCCGAGAACCTGCTGCTGTCCGACACGGGCGAACTGCTACTGGCCGACTTCGGCTGGTCCTCATCCAACGTCACCAACGCGTACGTAGCTGCAACGATCCTGTCCTTCTCATGACGTGCGTGCTCTAACCCGCCCATGTTCGTGTAGCAATCGCCGTGAGACGCTGTGCGGCACCTTAGATTATTTATCCCCCGAGATGATTCGCGTACGTGTCCTCCAGCGTTCATCCTCTTTAGCCTGAGTCCTCACTGCTGATATGTGTATCTATAGGGCGAGAAGTACAACGAGTCGGTCGACATTTGGGCGCTCGGCATCATCATGTATGAGCTGCTGGTCGGCAAGCCGCCCTTCGAAGCTCCGGTACGTTCCCCTTCCTTCGTCATTGTTGATACTCCACCTCACTAACTCACCCTTGCGACTCTCTAGGGCCAAGACGAGACCATCCACCGCATCACCGACGGCCAGTTGCAGGTGCCGCCCAACCTCTCGATCGCTGCGAAGGACTTGCTGCTGCGAGTACGTACCTTTGACTCGTCCGACCATGTCCGACCTGACGTGAGCTGTCGACTGATGGACTCTGACTCTTTTGATCTTGTTCTCTCAGATTCTTCAGAAAGACCCGGACCAGCGCCTTTCGCTCCAAGAGATCAAGACGCATCGCTGGTTCTCCAACGTCGGCGTGCGTCACCGCGTCGCCTCGCGCGCCTGAGCAATCTTCACTACGGCGTCTCTGCTGTAAAATGCGTCTTTGCATGTCCCCACACGCCCATAAAAGCCCCGTCAAATACAACCACAACACACATCAATCAACCCACCGCATCATTGCACTCCATCAATCAGTGGTCTCTTGTGAGCCAGCGTATGCTGTGGTCCATGTAATGAGTAGCTTCGTCGTGGGTCGGTGCCTTTCTCCCACTTCACCCCACTGTACCCATGTGCCAACGTCATTTCCCATCGTCTCTTTCACCGTGTTCTGTCACAATCGACGACAATGTACCATCTTCCTGGTACGATGTACCACATCAACGTCATCATTTTCCAAAACACGGCATCTCATACACTCTAGAATATCAGAATACGGTACAAATGGTCCGCCGCCACCATTGGAACCGTGGGGAAGGGCAAGCCAAACGCGGGAACGCGAGCACGAGTAGCTCCCGAGAAAGAGCGGCGTCGACGAAGCGTCTCTCGCGCGGCCTCCAGCGCGCTATACGAGCGCGCGACACGCTCGCTACATCCACTGCACGCCTTCCTGCCACCCTGTGCTCGAGTCCACGCAACGCCGTGTCGATTCCGAGCAGTACAACGTGCGTAAACCGTCGGATTCCATTTCCCCCCTTTCTAGAGAAGCTTCTTCCCCCGCAGTACGACAAACAAACAAGATGCGCGCGAACGCCACGAGCCGCACGGCCAACATCCGCGACATCGTCAAGAGCCTGCGTATCCGCGAGCTGCAGGTCGTGCTGGGCGATTTGAACCTCGCGCGGTCTGGTCGCAAGCAAGAGCTCGTCGACCGCATTGTCAATTCGCTGGAGGTACGTGTCCAATTGCCTTTATTTATGATAAAAAATGGGCGCTCATTTGAAGGGTTTGTACACGCAGCAATTCGAGCTCAAGGCGAATGAGAACGCGTCCAACCACGCCACGTCGGCGTACTACAACGACCTGCTCACCCAGGGGCTACGCAGTCTCGACACGCAGTACCGTTTGGCCCACCAAGGCCAGAGCATGGCTTCTGCCGTCGCTGCGCCTGCGCCGCCGCCGTACACAGCGCCTCCACGCACGCCTCTGCCTCCACCGGCAGCACGCACGCCGCCACCGATGGATCCAGGCTACGCTTACGGACGGCCACTGCCGTACCCAGGCCACAACGGCACACTTCCGCATCGGCATCACCTCGCTGTGCCGCATCACATGCCGCCGCCGCCAGTCAGCAGCGGAACGGAAGTGTTGAAGGCCACGACGCCGCCGTCGCTGGATGGCGCACGGTGCTTCTGTGGCGTTGGCAGCAATGCGAGTGGCAAGGTCGTGGCGTGCTTTGAATGCGGACTGCGGGTCCACGCCAAGTGCCACCAGCTCGTGACGATGGCCACTGACGAGTGGTACTGTGAGGCGTGTCGAGCGATGCTGTGTGATCCGTTTATCAAGGTGAAGAAGACGCTGCTGACGCCCGTGTTCGTGAAA
>JAADXB010000537.1:0-12339 GCA_023337495.1 Pythium diclinum
CATCGCCAAAACGAGGACGTACCCAAGACGGCGACGGATCTCGTGCGTCGACAGATCCTTGTCTGCGATCTCCTTCGTCTCCATCATTGACTTGAGGTCATCGTAGCTGAAGTCCATTGCGGCTGGCTTGCTCTCTGCTTCGTGGTCAATCGGATCGATTTCAGTTGGCGTTTCCGGGTCGACAGGCGGATGCTCGAGTTGTGGCGTCTCAGCGACGGCAGTAGACACATCATCAGCAGTACGAGACGCAGCAGAGGCAGCGAGCTGCTTTCGTCTCTTCAAGATATCACTGGATCGAGGAATGCGATACTGCGACGTCGAAGTGGCCGCACACTTCGTCTCGATGAGCATGGTCGCCTCAGCGGAAATCGCTTCCAGCGTCGAAACAAAGTCACGTTCCATTCCTCCGCCCTGCGTTCGATGCACACACCAATCAGATCTCTTGTATCATTCGTATGCAGGAGGCATTACGGATACGTACGTGCAAGTGATGCGCTTTCTTCTGATAGAATGCCGCTGTTTGGAAATACTGCCACGAGATGAAGAGCCCATTAACATTCAACCACTCATTCGAATGATTCCATTATTTCTAGCGTTTACCTGCTGTAGCATGTCGCGATGGTCTTCGCTCAGCTCATCCTCTGGGAACCGCTCTCGGAAGCGCTTCCATGCGCGCACGAAGCGCTCGCCGTCGATGAACTCCGTCGCGACGCCCATTCTTGCACTTCCACGTAAGGTTAACTTAGTCGAATCCAAACCTAAGGCACGGTTCCCCACAATCACAATCAACCCAACCCGTTTCCATCAACCCAACAATCTCAGAACCCGCGTAACCCTTTTTGCTTTCTCCTAAAAACGTATCCTTCCAGCCAGGAAGTACCGTATTTTTCCTCCTAACTCCGTCACTTGCCGCTTTCTGTTGGAGGTTGTGGCGCGGTTCAAACTCCCCATCCAGTCCCTCGCGCCAAGAGGCAACGACCGCAGCACCAAGCCGCCGACGTAACCCCACGCGCACGGACGCAGGCGCCGCTCACGAGGAGATACGCGGGAGGATATAGAAGACAAAAGCCTCACGATACCATGGCCACGCTCGCGCTGCCCGAGGAGCCGGAGCTCGTGTTCCGCCAGCTCCACCAAGAGCTCCATGCGTTTGCGAGCCAGACTATGGACGACGACGACGCGCTCGCGTTTATGACGCGGCTGCTGGGCCACGAGGCGCAGCTTCTAACGCCCGTGGCACTTGCGGCCCCGCAGGCCAGCGAGCGCCAGGCGCTCCAGAGCGAAGCCAAAGTACAGATCGCCGGCAAGAGCATCGATGTGTCGCCGCTCATCCAACAGGAGATCCTCAAGCTCAGCGACGAGTTCAACGTGAGCGAGGCGCGCTGCGTGAAGCTGTGGTTCCTCGCGAGTGACGCCGCCAAGCGCGAGTGGGTCGAGCGCGTGGACCAGCTGCCGCAGGGCGCCATCGCGAGCTCGATCCCGGCGGCAGCGCGCCACTTTCTGGTCTCGGAGGTCGAGTGCAAGCTCAATCTGATCAAGGAACTCATGCGACTGCGATTCGACGGCCGCCTCGACAAGAAGCGTCGCCAGGTCGTGCTGTCGTATACCAACAAACTGCTCGCCGACGGTCTGCTCTCCAAGCTGCTTGGCTCGTTCCAGGACCAACTGCCCAAGCTCATGGAGCTCGCGCCGATGCAGCAGCCAGCGAGCTACTGGCACGACGTACTGGCCGATACTGTGTTGTTCATCGTCTCAAGCGTGCGTGTGCTGCCGAGCGAGATACAGAAGGTGGCGGAGGTCTTGAAGGCGTTGTGTGGACGTCTCCACACCGTGGTCGCCAAGGTGTCGCCGCATATCGTGAACCTGACGTCGTTTGCGCAGCTCTTCGAAAGCGGATCGCTCGCCGGCACGTCGCCAGAGGGTGTTGTGAAGCAGGTCTCGTGTATGTTGCGTGCGATGACGACGCTGCAGGTCGCGCTGCTCGTCGTGTTGCTCGAGAAGAAGGGCGACAGCGCTAAGATCGACCGTGTGACCGGCGAAATGGTCACAGGCAACGCGCTGAGCGGCGCTGCGAATGCGCAGAGCGTGCGCGATCTGCACAAGCTCATCATGGACGACGTGTGGGACCACAAGCCGTACCAGAGCGTGAGCATGCTGGCGTGGGCGGCATTCCTGGTCTCACAGATCGATCCTTCCGGGGCGAACGCGTCGGCGGCCTCATCATCCAGCGGCTTGCTCAGCCGCACGGCTGCCAGTGGCAACGTGTTTGCGGAGGTGGAGCAGGCGCCTCGTGTCGTCAAGGCCGCGCTCGAGCGCCAGGTGTTCACGTCGCTCGTTGACCTTTTGCTCAAGTATCTGCCAGACACCAAGCACGATCCGCTGCTGTACCGCATCTTTGAAGAACAGCTCGAGTCGCTTTTCATCGACTACTCGTCCAAGCTCATGGTCGACGTGCCGACGCTCGCGGACCAGGCCGCGCTCGCGCAGATGCAGACGGAGAGTGACGGAGAGGTGTCGGCGTGGGAGGGAGACTGCCTCGAAAACATTGTCGAGTTTGCCATCGCGCTGTGCAACCGCGACCCGTCTTTCGCGCGCGCGTTCTGGCCGAGTGAAGAGGCTAACGACGGTAACATGGACGACGAGGCGAACGGAGACAGCACCTGCCACGAATTTCTGCTTGCGTGTCGCGAGGCGGCGTTCAAGAACCCCGCGTCGCTGTCGCCGTACTTGAAGCTGGTGGCTGCGGCTGCTGAAGGACCAGAATGTGCGCAGCTCGCTTTTCACCACATGAAGCAGAACCCTGCAGTGCTGAGCTGGGACCACTTCTTCGCTGTCATGGCCAAGTACCAGCGCCTTCTCACAGAGGCTGAGCGTCCAAGCGCGAACAACTACTCCATGCTTTCCGCTGGTATTCAGAACAACGCGGCCGATGCCGCCCGCAATGGAGCCAACGCAGCTCAGCGCTTCATTCGTCCAAAGGAGCTTGAAGCCCTCGAAGCGATCCAGGCCCTGATCCAAGGCGTGATCCACGACCAGCAGCTCGCGCTGATCTTCTTCCACAACCACGACTGGTCTCCGATCCAGTCTTTCGTCACGTTCCTCCAGTGCCGTGTGCCAAGTTCGCTCAAGGGTGAGCTCATGAAGACGCTGTCGTTGTTTGCGCAGGTCCCAGAGATCGCGCCGTTCGTGTGGCGCCAAATGGACTCGCTCCAGATTCTTCGAACGACGGCCGAAGTCGCGGTGTACGGCATTCAGGATATCAGCTACGAGCTCGAGCACTACGAGTCGCTAAGCCGACGATACCCTGCGACGCGCGGCTTCCTCGCGCTCCTGAACGAGTTGTTCGACAACCCGCACGCTTGGAACGCGTTCGAGGGTGATGGTCGCGTTGCTGCGATTCAGTACTACTTCGAGTTTTTGCTGGAGAAGGTCTTCCTCAAGTTCGATCTGCGCAAGTACGAGCACGAAGATGAGAAGTGGGCTCTCGTGAACGGCGTGCTCGGCATCTTCCGTCGTGTGCTGCGTCAGCGTGGTACGACTTTGGCTGAGGGCAGCTTCGCCTACCAGCTTCTTCAGCGTCTGCTTTCGGGTGGCCCACTCCTGGAGAAGCTGCTGTCGATTTTGTCGGCGGATGGCGGCGTCGACAGCCTCGAAACCACGGCAACGAACGTGCACTTGGAGCACGCGTTCTTCTTCTGTCTGGACTTCTCCAAGAAGCAAACGGAAGCGACGTACGGTGCTTTGTCGCTGTCGGGTGAGGCGATCCCATCGAAGCGTCGCAAGCCTTTCGTGAGCAAGGACCCATGGAGCGAACACGACGTCTCTCCTCGCCAGCGTGCCGTGCAACACTCGCTCGAGATTCTCGTCCTGGTGTTGGAGCGTGACGCGCACTTCGTGCACTCGGATGTGCACCGTCAGCTCGCTGTCCGCGCTCAGGTTGAGATGCTGCACAGCATTCTGTTCCGCTACCGCAACGAGTTTGTCCAGATCATCCAGTATATCAAGTTCACCAAGTCTGCGTACATTCCGGAGCTGTCGGTGGCGATTCTGCGTGCTGTGAGCAACCGAGTCTCTGGTCACGCGCTCGTGGACTTGCTGGTCGACAGTGGGGCCAGCGGTGATGTCATGATCGGTTACATGAACCGATTGTTGAATGTGTACGATGAAAACAACGACAGCGAGATCGACGAGACGACGGCTTCAGGCTACGGTGACGAAGACTCGGGCAGTGGCTCCATCAAGTTTCAGACCCCAAAGAAGCGTCGTCGTCGCGATGCCGCGACCGGCTCGTTCGGTAGCGAGCTGAGCTCGTCGAAGGGTTCATCTGCTTCCGGCTCATCGATCCGATCGATCATTTTGGACCTGTTCGTCGACAACCTCGAGAAGCCTGCTCCAAATCTCGCGCACTTGCTGCTCGGTGTACTTCACGGCGAGGCTTCTTCTGTGGGCAGCGGCAGTGGGTACCTCACGTCCGGTTTGGATGTCCTGCTCACGCTGCTTTCGACGCCAGACTTCGGATTCGAGTTCCCTCAGCTTGCGCAGAAGTGCTACAAGATCATCCACCAGCTTCTCGTGCAGGAGTTTTCGTCGTCGGCCGTGATTGCAGTGCTCGAGAGTCCGCAGTGCCACTTTTTCGAGACTCAGCTTCGACTGTTTGCGGGCGCGTTCCAGCTCAAGCGCCGACGGAACGCCGCTGACCTGATCGGCGAACTCAACATGCGTGGATGGTTCTTCAAGGCGCTCGCGGTGTACATTCACAGCGCGCTCCAGAAAGAGCCAACTCACATCAAGAAGGTCAACCGCCTGATGTCGTTGCTACTACTCGCGACTGATGACGTTGATCCATCACGCCAGAGCCGGATGCTGCTGCTCCGCCTGCTCAACGAGTCTACGTTCGACCTGTATCCACCAGAGGTGCCAGCGAACCAGCAGGCAGTCGCCCTGGCCGAGCAAGTGACACAGACGGTTGATGAAGGCTACTTCAAGTGGCTCAAGATCGATGTCGAGCGCTTCTGTGAGAGCTTGCAGGCTGCTGATATCGAGACCATGAACGGAGGCGCGTTCGGTGCGTTCACAGCAAAGCGTATGCGCTCCAGTATTCACGGCAACGGTTCTTCTCCGTCGTCTGCATCAGCGTCGACTTCGCCAACGGATCTCCTGCTGCAGTGGGCGATCAACTGGAACGTGTACTCGGAGCGTGTCGCCGCTGAGAGCCACTCGCTGAACTCTCTGCGCGAGCTCACGGAGGTGATCGTGTTGGACTACCTGAGCATGCACGAAGACTCGGCCAACGAGCCTGGTGCGTTGTGGATGGGTTTGGATGCCATCGCATCCGCTGAGGTGCGGGCTGAGTTGATCAGTGGCATCGTGTCGACGGTGCTCGTGAAGCTGACCGATCGTCCGCACGGTTCGGCGCAGTTGTTCGAGATCGTGTCGAAGCTGCTGTTGCTGCTCTTCTCTGAAGTTCGCCACGCGTCTGCGACGTCGGCTGTTCCATTCGCACGCAGCGAGGGCCGCCGCCGACAGTACGCATCGTACGTCGAGCTGCTGGTGAAGGCTGTGGGAAGCACTGCTACCGCTACCGGCAACCCCGTGGCGGCGCAGAACGCGCGCACGCTGCTGTACTCGTGTCTCGTGAACTTGCTGAGCGCGATCTCTTCGTCTTCTCCAAACGACGGTGAGAGCGTGTCATTCTTCCTTCAGAGTGCCGGAAGCTTGGCGAATCCGACGCGGGGCAACTTGCTGACGGGTCCGATTATCGACATGGTCTGCCGCGACGCGAGCGAGAGTGGTGATGTGTTGAGCATGGGCCTGGCGGTGTCGGGTCTTGAAGCCATCCTCGCTGCGACTGGTGCCACTGCGACCAAGGCGCTGCGAGAACGCGGGTACGTGCTCCATTTCATCGGTCTCTTCCGGAAACTGTGCGAGATGGATGCGGCTTTTGATCGGGATGCGGCGAATGCCGGAGCTGCGGCCAAACACGCTCCAGCGGGTATCGATGCGACAACGATCGGCACAATCTACGAGTGTTTCGTGTCGCTGCTGACGCGTATCGCTGCCAAGTCGGACGGTGCCGTGGCTTTGCTGGAAGGCGGACTCGTTCGTGTGCTTTCGGAACTGCGTAGTCTTCCGTCGCACCGACCGAAGCTTGTGTTCCCAGGCGAGAACAGCGTCGGCATCGCCAACCAGGACGCGTTCCGTCGTGCCGACCTCATCTACACGCGTAAGTGGCTGCCGCTTGTGCGCCTTGTGAGCACGCTGTGTGCGTCGCTTCCACAGAACCGTACACTCGCGCAGCAGGTGCTGCAGCTCATCAGCCGACAGAAGAAGCTCTTCGTTGGCTGCCTGAAGCTGGACCAACACGAGAAGCCATCGCTCGGATTGCTGCGAGAAACGTCGTACACGACGTTCGTGTTCCGGTACGTCGTCCAGTTCCCGGATCTGTGCGACAAGGAGCTCAGTGCTGCCAAGTGGGACAAGATCGCGCAGGCCATTCTGCGGGTGTTCTTGCTGTACTCGTCTGAAGTCGCGCCACTGGACGGAGACGACGATCAGATGACCGACAACGACAGCGTGTGGTGGGCAAAAACGCAGCCGCGCATGGCGACCGAGCAGCGTGACGACTCGATTCTGCGACTACCGTCCAGTGATCTGGAAGACGAGCTGCTGGAGCGATCGGAAGCCGCGCGCGATGTCGTGGGCCTGCTGCGTCTGTCCGTGTTTGGCGAGGAGAAGCTGTATACGAGCCGCATGATCATCTGTAACACGGCCGCTTTCTGCGCGACACGAATGCTCAAGTCGGTCGACTCGGCCACGCGTCTTCTTCCAGGCAAGAGCGTGCTACTCGCAGCCTCAAGCAAGCGCGTGGGTGGTGCCTCCAACGGATTCTCTGCCACCAGATTCGCTGCCGCTGACTCGGTGGATCGTCGTGCGTTTGTCGGCTCCATCGATCCGCTGTGGACCCACGCGCCTGCCATCGGCGAGGTGGCTCTTCGCCTGAAGATCGCGAGTGACTCACTGGCGACAGCCAAGCACGTGGCCAAGGAACTCAGCGGCCTGACGCCGCAACGTCGCCAGGCGCGCAACATCGACGCGGCAGAGCTGTCGTACCTGCAGAACCTGCTCGAGTACCACGCCGACAGCTTGGCGTTCGTGGTCGAAAACACGGCGATCGTGCTGCTGACGCACTTCGCGCACTTCCTCGGCCAGCAAGGAGACACTGCCAAGACGGTGGTCATGCCCGTGCTCAACAAGGTCCTCGAGACGCTCGGCCACATTGACGTACGCATTCCCCTTGCCTTGTATCTCTTGTACCTGGAGGTTCTGGAAGCTCATTGGATTTATGTTTTTGAACTCTGTAGGACAACGCCTTCATCCACGCCGTCGCCCGTCGGCTGCGTGAGCTCGCATCCTCGGCTTAGTATGTATCTTCCCGCTCTCTCTCTCTTCCTCTCTCAGCTTCTAAACCGGAAGGCTCATTAATCAAGACACAAGCGCCTCCCACACGCTGAAGAAAAGAACCGACGTTTCCATTATCCAAACGCCGTGCTGCCACTACATGTATTCGTTGCCTTTCTATGCTAGGACTTGACGGGCGTCGTCGAGTACATGACGTCCGTCCGCAGGAGGTACTTGGCGCCCTGCGTCACGAGCGCGCCCTCGTGCAGCAGACACTGGTCGCCGTGGCCGTGGACCAGCGCCGCACCCGTCTCCGGCGCCACGCTCAGCACGACGTGCTGCTCCTGTGCGTCGGCCTCGTTCGCATAGAAGATCGTGTTGCCGCCGCGCAATTCCGAGTCGCTCTCGTCGTTGAGATACACGAGCACAGTGAAGCGACTGTGGAAGCGCGTCTCGGGATCCACGTCGCTCTGGTCGACGTGGCAGCCGAAGCGCTGGCCCTTGTTGTACCGGTAGAAGCGGATCGACGGATTCAAGCCGGCGGCGAACATGCCTTCGTACTGCGCGGGCACGAGCGCCTTCATGCGCTGCCACAGCAGATCCGCAAACGCCGGCAGCCGCAGCAGGATGCGGTCGTTGTCTCGAAACGCATAGTCACGTGTAGCGCGCTGCGTGACGCGCGCGAAGCCCTGGCCGTCGGCGAAGTCGATGACGCGCTTGCACTCGGCGCGCGAGAGGAACGACGGGATCGCGTAGATGAGCTCCTCGTGGAGATACTTGGTCTTGAGCGAGCGGCGCTGTGGCTCAAACTGCAGCAACGCAGGGACGGTTTTCGACGCAGCTGCAGAGCCGGCCTTGGCCTTCACGCCACTAGTCTTCTTCAGCTTTTTGTCCTGCGCCGCATCGGAAGAGGCGCCGCCGCGTCGACCCATTTTCACACTTCCTCACCTGAAAATGACATGAGAGCTGTTCGGTTAGTGACATGGAGGATGTCACTGAACTGAAAATGTTGGCGTTTCGGGGTTTTGTTGATGTTGGTGGTGGTGGCCAATGAAAACGCAGTGACGCGCCCTGCGTGACGTCAGTCATTCGCTGGAGACTTGCCTTCAGTATCGGTGAGCCGTACCGTAGGATTGTTCCTAAAAGCCTCAGAACCAGAACAAACTGTGTTTGCGTTGGTTTGCAAGCCACTGTCACTTGTTGGAGCTTTTTTCTGTTCTAGAGAAGCAACTTGTTGCTGTTGGGGACTGCCTGCCTGGCGAACTGAGGCGGAGCGAAGGAGGAGGAGCACCCATTCCAACGCTGCTGCTGCTGATCAGTCGTGCCACCCAGCACTGGACTCTAGACTGCACTGCACGGCACTGCGCATTCGCGTCACTCTACGCGTGCGATTGACCCAACGCGACGAACTGACTGACTGAAGATCGTCTCGCCCCAGTTTCGTCCGGCTCACCCGCTCGATCAATCTGCTCCGCTCCGCGTGGTCGTGGAACAGAAATCTAGGGTTTGGCGCGAGAGCTTCGAGATTTTCGGTTCCGTCGGTCAGCTTGTTGTTCTCTTGGTTTGCGTGTTTAGACAAACGCCAACACAAACGCCAGCATCTCGTGACTGTGTGATCCGACGCCAACACCAACAAACCACCACCAAGATTTCGCCAACGAATTCCGCGCCAACAACCACGATACCAGCACCACTACCAACATGCTGACCATGGAGACGGAGGACGCCGACTTTGAGCAGCTCGCCAAGAAGTCGTGGCAGTCGTTCTCGACCATGAAGCGGTTCGTGAGCGAGGCTAATCGTCTCGAGAACGCGAGCTGGCGGCTCTGGCACATGGAGCGTCTGCGGCGGCTCCACAAACCGACGCCAACGCCGACCTCCCCATCGTCGACGGAAACGCCAACAAAATCCAACGAGTCGTTTGCCGACTGCGAGACGCTCGACCACGAGCGCGACCAGAGCGAGAGCGAGGCCGAGCCGGCGCCGCAGGTGCTGTGCGTGTACTGCGAGATGCACCGCGCGAGTCTGAGCTGCCACGGCTGCTGCCACGACGCGTACTGCGTGAGCTGCTTCAAGCTCATCCACAAGAAGGGCCACTTGGCCACGCACACGGCCGTCAAGATCAAGGCGCTGTCGCCACGCGAGCGCGCGCGTCTGGCCATCGCCGCCGAGTCCATGGCCACGGGCGAGAGCCACAGCCACAGCCACCACAGTCTCCACAGCCACCACAGCGGCCACGACGACGGACACGACAGCGTCTACAGCTCAGGAGACGCGAGCGACAACGAGACGCCGTCGCCGCGACTATCGCCGACGCTGCTGTCGCCCGAAGGCTCGCGCCACTCGCTTGTGGGTGTCCACAAGGACAAGCCGTCGCGTAGTATCAAGGCCAAGTCGTGGGAGATCCAAATGGACATGCTGCTGCAGCGGCTCATGGTCAACAGTCTCCACAGCGACAGCGACATCAGCGTCCACAACATCGACAGCCGCCGCTCGCTGGGCAACGCCGACTCGCTGGCGTCGTTCCTGTCGGACACGACTAACTCGGAGGACCAGGCGGCGATCGTACAGGCTTTGGACGAGCCGCAGACCTCCCAGCCAACAACCACGACTGCAGCCACGACCACGAGCAGCTCCACTGGCGAGTTCAAGCACAAGCAGCTCTCTGTGGACGTTCCTCCACCGCCTGTGGACGCAGAGGACAGCAACCCAGTGCCTTCGTCGCCCACAGCCACCGTCACGCCGTCGTCGGTCGCGTCGGCCATGGCGTCGCCTGCGCTGCAAGCTGCCGTTGGAGGACTGTCGCTGGAGAGTCTGGATTCGCTGGATACGTTGTCGTCGCTGTTCCCCAGCACGCTCACCAAGACCAAGAGCCGCAAGAAGAACTCGGTGTGCGCCAACTGCAACGGCAACCACATCACGATCGACTGTCCGCTGCTGGAGACCTCGCTGGCGGCCGGCGGCGGAAGCGGCAGCGGCAGTGGCATCCACGGCAGCAGTCTCCACGCGGGCGCGCACTCGACGGGCACGAGCGGCTCCGGAGGCGTGGACACGGTGCTGCGCAAGTGCTTCACGACCATCCACAACGACAATCTCTCCAACAGCACCCATGCGTTCTTGGGCGACGAGATCAGTGTGCGCGGTGGCGGTAACTTCTCCAAGGCGCAGTTTTCCAGCCAGAAGAGCAGTCCTGGAGGTGTCAGCGGTGTATGGTCGTCGTTCGGCATGAACTCAATCGCAGAGGACCAGACTGCTGATGTGGAGGACACGCTGCCAGTGTTAGCAGGTGTGCTGGATCCAAATGCAATGCCTGAACGCCACTGGGACTCGACGACGTGGCTGGTCTCGAGCCTCGCGACGGAGCTGCCGCTGGATGTGTTCGAGGCACTGCGCCACGCCAACAAGGCGCTGTCTTCTCCACTCGCAGAGGACGACGTGACTGCGTCACTCTCTGGATGGCTCCACCTCAAGCAGCCAGGCAGCAAGTGGTGCAAACGCTTCGTGTGTCTGTTCCGCAACAACCTGTGGGAGTATCTCGACGACAAGGAGACCAGTCGACCCATCGGCTACGCCAATTTGGCGGAAGGCTCCGTGCACGCGCACCAGAACACGCAAGTGGAGTTCGCGTTCCGGTATTTCCGGTATTCGTCTGCAGATTCCCCACGCGACGAGTGCTGGATGCAGTGGGAGACGGAGAGCGACGCTACCCGCTGGAGAGAGGCACTCGGCATCGCGACGAAGCTCCAGATTGAAGACCTCTTTGATCTGCGGCCGGACGCTCAAGCCGCGTCGTCGACCTCCCCGTCGGATGCTGGGTATGAACTCGGTCAAGGCCGCTTCGCGACAGTACGACGCGCGAGACGTCGTCGGCGCCAGGGCCAAGAGGGCAAGGGCGACTGCTGTGCGCTCAAGATCATCGACAAGCGCGTGTTCTGGGACCTCGTGGCCCACGAGACCGAGCGTGACGACACCGTGATCCGAGAGATCCTCACGCAGACTGTGCTCACCGTGCGTGCGGGCGACGCGTACTGCCCCGTGATTCGACTCCTATCGCTGTTCGAGACGCGGTCGTGGCTCGTGATGGAGCTTGAGCTCATGCGCGAAGGCGATCTCCACGAGCAGATCGTGACCAAGAGCGCGGTGAGTGAGATGCACGCACCGTTCCTGGTCGCGAGTCTCGTGCAGGCGATCCACTTCTGTCTGCAGAACGGCGTCGCCCATCGTGATGTGAAGCTGTCCAACCTGGCGATCGACGCGTCGTCCACGCCCAAGGGACGAACGTTTTCCGTGCTCAAACTCGCAGATTTCGGCATGGCGGCCTTCATCCAAGACGACGGAATGCTCAAAGGCCGCTGTGGCACGCCAGGCTTCGTAGCTCCTGAGATTCTCACGGCGGGCAAGGGCGAAGCGTATCCGTCGGGCGTCGATATGTTCTCTGTGGGTGTCGTGACCTACACGATGTTGTGCGGCTACGAGCCGTTCTTTGGTGTCAACGACGAAGAGCTCATCCAGATGAACAAGGCGGTCGAGTACGAGTTTGAAGAGCCCGAGTGGTCCAGCATCTCCGACGAAGCCAAGGACTTGGTACGTGTGCTCTCTATTATCTTCTATGGTTTTGTTTGGCAAATCCTAACGGGTCGTCTCTGATGTTTGTGCAGATCTCTCTAATGATGGAGAAGGACACCAGCCGCCGTATCTCGCCACTGGCTGCGCTGCAGCACCCGTTCCTCATGGACGCGAGTCGCGCGCTGGAAGAAGCCGCCTCTGGAGACGCTGCACCTTCTCCACCGGCGCTGCGGTTACTGTAGTCGCCGTCCGAAACCACCAGTTAATTATCCGCGCGTGTTGAGGTACGAGTCGAGCGGAAAGTGCAGCCGACGCGCGATTTCATCAACGAGTCGCGTGTCGGCCACGCACCGGAAGAGCGGCTCGTCCAGATCA
>JAADXB010000538.1:0-12313 GCA_023337495.1 Pythium diclinum
AAAGCAAAGGTCGCCTCGGCTGCTCATCACTTGGTTGTCGCCGGCGGAGGTGGGGCGTTTCTGCATCCGACCCACGCACCACTGATGAAGAAGTTGCGATACAAGGAGGTCGCATACGAGCAGGAGACGTGCTACCCGCCGGTCCACGTGAGCAGGTACTGTATGCAACCACCGCAACTGATGAGTGATGGCCTCGAAATCTAACTTTGTGTACGTTTGTATGCAGACGCTACGCTTTGCTCAACGTGTTCGGCTTCCGCCGCATCAACTGGCGCTTCGACGTCATCGGTGGTCTTGGGGTAGGCCATGCATTCATCTTGATCCTATACCAGATGAAGGGTTTTGTCTGACTATGTGTATGCTCTGTAGTACTTCTTACTGGTCGTGTCCATGTTTCCTCGGTGCTCCGTGAAAGAGATCTACTCGAGCGACACGTGGGCGGAGCTCGCTGTCATGTTTGCCGTGCACATCCAAGACGTGATGCTCGAGATGCTCACGACGTCGTACGTGTCGATCACCACGAGCGTCGTCATGCTCATGGTGGTCATCGCCTTCAGCGACTGCACGACGACGTGGAAGAAGTGCGTCACGGGTGTGGTGGTCGCTCTGTCGCACTGCATCGCGGCCTCGAGCATTCTGCTCGTGTTCGAGTGTATCTTCGAGATCTCGATCGAGCGCGGTGCTCTGGGCCACGAGGGCGACTACTCTCTCTACCACTACTTCAGCTCCTCGCTACCGGACGCTCCACTCTTGGAGGCACTGGACGTGCTGCACGTCGGCCAGTTCTTCGGGCGCTTCATGAAGTTCTGCATGACGATCTTCGACGGTATGTGGCTTTCTTATTTCAAGTTGAATGCGAGCTCTCGGTGGATCGCCATGCTAATACGTGTTGCCTGTCTCATCTCATCCAGTGCCTGAGATGGTCGCCATCCACCGCATCAAGGTACAGTGCGCTGACGTCTCAGAGCATCGCACTGCATGACGAAGCTAACACATGCCCGTGAATGACCGACAGATCTGCGCGAGTGACCAAGGCCTCGCTGCGCTGTCGCGCGGAGAGCTGTGGCAGTATTACTCGAGCCTGCTGCCGTACTTCTTCGTGCTGGCCACGCCTGTCGTTGGTGTGGTCTTCGGCGCGTACTTGTACGTGTCACTCAACGTATTCGGGCGCCACTACAACGAGGCCTTTTCGGCGCTGCGCATCGCCAGCTACAAGAACTTCGTGCGGCTCCACTTCAAGCCCGACGGCGACCTGGAGCTCTTCGCGTTCGGCGTGGACAAGATGCCCAGCAAGTGGAACCGGTGAGTGAGCCTCTGAAGCAGGCGGATCCGATGCACAGTGGTGACTGACATGGCTGCGGACTGTAGGGATCCGAACTGGAGCGGCGGGTCCCATGTCAAGCAGGAGAACCAGTTGCCGTCGCACAAGTGGACGCGGCCCAGCTACTGGCAGCCCAAGGTGACAAAAGTGGGTAACATCTTCCGCATCGACTTCGAGAACCCGGAGTTGGACACCCACTTCAACACCAGCGACCGCTCCAACGTCCACCTCATCGACCGTGTTTTGATCCCCGGATCACGAACCACGACGTCTTCCGGTATCAAGTCAGTGCCGGTAGTCAGCTCGAAGACGTAGAGGCGCGGCCACGAGCCGGAGTCGACCGCGCTCACCAGATGCCGGCTTTGCCCATCAAAATGACGGAAGAGTGAAAGCCAGCTGGCGAAATCCACCAGGAGGCGTGGCCGCACACACATGGACATCCAGCGCGCGCCGTACTTTGGCAATACAGCACTGTACATGCGCCGCCTTCTCTGTGTTTGTATGGCGGTTTACACGGCAGCAAGCCTCTGCCGTCGGCGGACTGGACTCTGCCTCGGCCTCTGCATGGAGCTGCTGACGCTCTGTGCCATTCCGCAACTTGTGTCTCCCAGGCCACGTCCTTCTCGTCTCCATCTCTAGTCTCTGCAATGAACCGCGCGCTGCAACTCGTGGCTCTGCTCATGGCGCTGCTGGCGCTGTCCATGCACGGCGCCGTCGACGCCGCGTGTAAGGTCAAGGCCGACGACGCCGCCGGCAACGACGCCGACGCGGGCTCGTCCACAAGCAACGGCAACAAGATCCAGGACGCGCCCACCAAGCGCATGACCAACAAGATCGCGTTCGACGTGGTGGACGAAGAGGCCATCAAGCGCAAGCGTCTGGCCAACAAGATCGCGTTTGACGTGACCGGCAACAACGCCACGAACTACGACGACGAGAGCACGTCGGCCGACGACGACTCGGCCTAGACGCCGCGTTCCCACGCGTAAGTGGGCTCGCGCCCTTAGATGCCAAGAACGCTGCTGCTTCGCCTTGGATTCCCTTTTTGTCCGTGTGGGCTCCAACCGTATTTCTAGTGGATGTCTATTTTGTGAGCAATACATTCGTCGTACTCCCACACGATACTGGCTCATAAAAACTGGGTAATGATTGTGTTCACCTCTGCTGCTGCTGCTGCTCTCCGTGGTCGCGTCGGATAGACTGCTGCAGCTTGCGGATCTCTTCCTTCAAGTCCGACTCGGAGCAGCCACGCCACGACGGACTCGAAAACTCGTCGAACGTGCCGTCGCGCATGAGCTGTTGGTGGCGAGCCTCCAGGATCTGTTCCAGTTGGACAAGTGCTTCGTACGAACGGGACCGCACGAAAGACCCAGCGTGAGCCGACTGAGGTTGCTCGCTGTTCGCTGGAAGCGCCGCTCGATGAGCAGTGGCTGTGGAGTCATCAGCTCTGTCGTTTGTCTTGGTGCCATTGGCTTTGGCTTTCGTCTTAGTCTGTCGAAGTTCGGCAAAATACATAGGAATGAGCAACGCATCTTGGAACACTGCCTATGGCGGCTTGCTTGGGTTACCTCTGGCTCGGAAGTGGTTTGATGCCGGACTCTTTGTGCGGCTCCATTGTCACTTTCTTGCTGCAGCTCTTGCCGTCTCTGATACAAGTTCCATACCGAGTTAGAAGCGAATTCATCGCAGCTTTGGTTGACTCAAAACTCATACGCACGTCTTCAAGTGCAGAGATCAGCATCTCCACCGTTTCGATCGGCATGTGATGCACGTCTCCGTAGCTGCCGAGCAGCAGCGGCGCGTGGGACGCATCGCTTTCGTCCGTTTCCACAGCCGCAATCGTCTAAGAAACACGCCAAGCTCAGACATCGATGCAGCCACGCTTACAAATAGTCCAATGCCGTCTCATGGCTCACCTGAGTGGATCGAGTGGATTGGCTTCGCACTTTGCTGGGTCGCTGGTGCCTGGGACTGGCCCCGCCGTTGCTGCTGCTAGTGGCGCTTCCAGGCGCTCGAAACGGACGAGGACTCGCGCCGGCATTGGATCGCATGTACGACTGCAGGTTGCCAGGGCGGCTGCGCGCGCGAATGTACGTGGGCGAAGACCATTCGAGCTGATCGGTTGACGGCACCACGCCGCGCGCCGGCGAGAGCTGCGGTTCAGATCTGAGGACATGCCATGAGCCACACCACTTCGTGAGTATCAGACGCTGGAGTCCACTGTGGAGTGGCGTACCTGAGCGTGGCGCTGGCCGCGGCGCTGCCGTCGCGCTTGACGGGCGGGCCCATGGCGTCAATGCAGAGGCGGATTCGTTCTCGCTATCACCAACGGCAACAAATCATAGCCACCTGCCACAACGCATAAACTGCAGGAGCTTCGTATGTATTCTGGTAGGTGCTGCGAGCCAGTGACATGGCTACAGTTGACGAGAAAATCCACATCTCAGAGATCCATGAGCCCCGAGAGCGCGTCGGACGCGCTGGTAGCAGTCGCCGCTGCACTGGACGACGACGAGACGTCGCCCGCGCTGCCGTCTCCGTCTTCAGAGACACCGGCGGTGCTGCGCATGTAGGTCATCTCGCCTAGAAGTGCACGGTGCAGACACGCGCGCAGCTGGTCCACCGCCTCGGGTGAGTCCACAGCGAACCACGACGCCTCCACACGCTCGGCTTCAGTCTCGGTGGCTGCGAGTGCTGCGTCGCCATCGGTTCGCACGAGTGGTTCGACGGTATGTTTGAGTTGCTCCCACACTTCAGACTCATGTCCATCCATGTAAACCACGTTGTCGCCCTCTTCAGCAACCGCAATACACGATCCTGGATCTGAAATGAGCGCTCGTGCCACATCTTCGACCGCTTGCTGTCGATAATCGCCTGCATGCTTCGCCTGGAGTTGCGTCTGCATGGCCAGAAGATGCATCAATGAAGCGTAGTCGTGTGCTGGCTTCTCCGATCGTCCCACCGTCATTGTGCGGAGTGTTGACCACGTGTCTTGCATCGAGCGGATGAACGGACGAAGACCCAAGGCAACCAACGCAACAGAAGCGAGCTCAGGAGCTTCGGCCATAAACTCGATCCAGAACAGACGTGGAAGCGACGCCATCATCTGCCACGAGCCTTCGTCGTCGAATGGCTGCTCTTTGTTGAGAAACTTGACCAAATGCGCCAGTAGCTGACTCTGCTTGACACGTGGATCCAACTTGAAAGTAGTCGCTGCCACCATAGCGCGGATCTTGCGCTTGCCCAGCGCGCTCAACCCGAGGCCTCGGCAGCGGGGGTCCAGCAGCAGACAGATGAGCCCCAAGGGCTGCCCGTGGTCGTTCAGGCGAGAGACGACGGCGTCCTCGACTGCTTGTTTCTCTGGCGCCGACAGTGTTTCCGAATTTGCTGCGATACCCGATGCAAGGAACCAGCTCGTCAGCACCAACGATGAAGTCAAGTGGCCGCATTCGCTCAACGCGAAAAGGAATCCAAATGGCCGAAGGAGATCCCTCGCAAGCGTCGCTTCCGTCCAGAACCGCTGGTTGTGGATCACGTGCACGAGATCGTCGGGCAATTGAGGTGACAGCTCTTGAATGACACGTCGATGGCGCAATATTTGATCTACAACCGCGATCATCGAGCATGGGCCTTCAGCGCCGACATCATAGTGCTTGAAGTCGTTCGAAGGCTGCGTCTCCTGGCGCAACTGGGCAAGATATGGTGCAACAGCGTCACTCAGCCATACGCACGCATCGATCGCACGGCGTATGGTGGGGGCACTGTCCACGACGGTAGCGAGCAGCGACAGTGACGCTTGCATGAGGCACCCGACTGCAAACACTGGAGCTTCGACATGATCCGAAGACTGCTGCGTAGCCGCGACGACTGCGCGAGGAGTCTCTCCAAACACGTCTGTGCAGATGAGTAGCGGGCTGTGAGGCTTGCGCGGCAAGAGGCGCAGTCGTTCTTGGACGATCTCACTAATGTCGCCGCTGCGATGAGTGGTGAAGCTGTCCAAGACGACTTGGCGGTGCTCCTGATCTGCCGCAAACCATTCGAGGGCAGGGGCGCACTGGATCGATGTCGTGGTGAGCTGGACTGTCTGAATCGTTGCGGCACGGAGGAAGACGTTGGCTTCCGCTTTGACTTGCGTATACAGGCGAGGCAGCACGTGCGACATTGCGACTTCGAGACTGAGTGGTTTCGCGTGGAGTAGATCCAACGCTCGGCCAAAGTGCGCGTTGGCTAGCAGCTCAAGCGACCCCGAGGTCGAGGCCAACGCGAGAACGATCTCGTCGTGGACTCGATCTGCCGTGTTGCTATCTGAGCCGCTTGCGGTTGCCGAAGCATCATCGGTTGCAGACGATCTAGCCATGACAAAGTCGGTCTCAGCATCTCACAGCCGATTCGTCGATAAAATTTGGGCGTTTGCTTACCTCTGCTGAGCTGCTCGGTGTTGGGCATCCGCGTCATCAATAGACGACCCAGCGAGGGGGAATTGGAGCGCGTGGCTGAGACTGAAAGAGAGCGAAGGTGATGGCGATGGAGATCCGTTCATGGACACTTGAGGCGCGCTGGCCATCGTCATCGCAGCGACGTCGATGGGCTGCAGCGCTGCCGGCTCCGCCTCTGCGTCCATCGCGGACGCGTCGTCATGGGTCTGGGTGGCGTCTGCGTCCGCACTGCGACGCCGCGCAGGCACCGTGAGCGTCTGGTATTCGCGGCAGATGCGCTTGTGCTGCTCGTCGGCGTTGGGGCAGTGCTTGACGATGTGGCGCACCATGCGGATGGGGTTGGCGACGATGTCGTGCTGGCAGAAGCGACAGAGCACACGCCGCTTGCCGGACTCGGCATTCTCCACGAAGCACGTCCACACGACGGAGCGGCGGCGGCCAGCGCGCGGCATGGTGCTGGTGTGGACTACACATAGAACGAGTGGCGTGAGCTGTTGAAGTTGGCGTCTCCCATCATTTTTCCCACCTCTTCGTTTGTCGCGTTGCCACAAATGGGGAAATGCACCACAACCGACCGAAAGGGATTTGAAACAAGTCGATCAGACTCAGATGCTTGTATCAGAAATTGAGCTTCTGAGTACCAGGGATACATGGCCGTGAAAGGTCGTGGCATGCACTTCCACAGCCCAGCAGACCTTTGATCTGCGGAGCGCATTCGCCGACGACGCACCACTGGACGCTAGTGTGTTATGAGTGCTGCAAGCATCCCCGTGCTCAACCGCGTGGAGCAGCAGCGCCACTATGGCATCGATTGCGGCGACGCCATCCACTTCGAAGCCGGCACGTGGCTGCCCGGTGGCGAGCACGTCAAGAAGATCACGGTCAAGAACGTGTCCACGCGCACGCTCAAGTTCAAGTACGAGCTGCCCACGACCAAGTACTTCAGCATGGACTTCCCCACGCTGATCACGCTCAGTCCGGGCATGCAGACGGTGCTGGACGTCGCGTTCCGCCCCGTCAAAGTCGAAGAGTACGACGACTTCGTCAAGTTCCACGTGCAGATCATCGAAGGCGGCGTGACGGCCTCCAGCGGCCGCTTCCGCCTGCCAGTGATCGCGCGCATCGCACGCATCGCAGTGGAAATCCCGCGAGGCATGGACTTTGGCTTTTGCCCGACAGCTGAGACCACTGAACTCAAGTTCGTGCTCCGCAACACTGGCCAGATCGACGCGATCTTCGACTGGTCGATACCAGGGGCAGGGGCTCATGGGCGACCGTTTGCTATCGAACCGATCTCTGGTCGCGTGCCGGTCGGTGGGAGCGTTGAGCTCGTGGCTTCATTCTCTCCTAGTATCGCGTCCGTGTATGTCACGACGACGGTATGCACAGTGCGGGTACGTTGACATCAAATCTGGACGCTCTGCAGTCGGAAGGCAATTTGTGGATTGGCTGGTTCTAACCACAATGTTGCCATCAGCCCGTCCCAACCGACAATCAGTCGATCACGACGCCTACCGTCCTCTGTGAAGAGAGCATGAAGCTCAGCGGCATCAGCAAGTTCACGCATATCGCGGCGTCCGAGACGCAGCTCAACTTCGGCGAGATCCTCGTCGGCGCCGCGAACTCGAGTCGTGCACCGACAGAAAAGGAGTTTGTACTACGGAATCGATCGCTTGTGCGCGCCAGCTTCCGTGTTTTGCGGGTTGAAAACGACTGCGATCCCGTGTTCGTGTTCTCGCCAACCAGCGGCGTCGTGCCGCCGGAATCCAGCATGACGATCCGAGTCAAATACACGCCAATGAGCGCAGGCAACTTCACGTGCGACCACTTCGACATCATCACGCCCGGCGGCAACCACGAGCGGGTGACGTGCAAGGGCCGAGCAGTCGGGCCGACTGTGAGTCTCTGGAAAAAGAACCTCGAGTCCAACTCCGTTCGCACGCGGTCACTGAACTTCGGCGACGTGAGTGTTGGCAAGACGACGTCCCGCGTGCTCACGCTGCGCAACGAGTCGCTGATCGACGTATTTTTCCACTTCGACTGCCAACAGAGAGGCGTCTTTGAGTTCGACAAAGTCACGGGCAAGGTGCCGCCGCAGCTGGATATGAATGTCACCGTCACGTTCACGCCGACACGCCCGGGCAACTTCTACCGCCGGTTTTTCCTTCTCCTTCAACACCAATGTGCACTCTTCGTGGATATCCTGGGCACCGCGTATGACGACAAAGTACGGCCGTCTCCATTCCAGCAAGCCCATGTGGACGCCTACCACGTGCGTGTGTCTTCTGGGCTTGGTTTGCTCAGCCCCGACCAGTTGGAGACATACTGGAACGAGCACGGCGACGCACTGTTCCGCAAAGGCGCCCTGCTGCGCAGTGGTAGTGCAGAGTCGCAGGACGCTGAGGCGGCGCCACCACGGACGCAGCTACTCACTCGAAGTGGAGAAGCGTCACTCGCAGACATCGACGTCTGCCACGAATTCTTCGTCAGCGTCGAGGAGCGAGGCAACGCGATCGTCGTCCACAGCGCGTTTATGGACTTCGGCAACTGTAGCATCGTACAGTTCCCGTCCAAGAAAGTGCTGCACGTGACCAATAACACGCACGGCAAAGTGACCTGCGCGTGGCGCGTGGCGTCCGTGGCTGACTCGAACGCCTTTCAGGTCTTCCCCGAGTCGCTGGACATAAGCGCTGGCGCGACAGCCGAATTCCGCGTAGCTTTTCAGCCGTCGGTTGAGAATGCCTACTATTTTGCAGAGCTGGAAGGCTACGCGTCATTCAAGTCGAACCGAACTTTCCGTCTCGTCAACGTGGAGACCTTCACGCCACCGTGGGCGTTCGTGACCAAAGTATGTGGCAACACTTTCGCGTCACCAACGGAGCAGTTCCTACCGAAGATCAGCTTCCGGTTAGTCCGAGAGCGCAAAGTCGTATTCCCACCGTGCTATCTGGGTGACACAGTCTTCCAAACCATCCTCATGGAGAACTCGAGTGATACGCCGGCGCTGTTTTCGTTTGTCGAGGACCCGTCGCAGACATTTCGGTGCAAGCCGCACAGTGGTTACGTCGCAGCAAAGAGCTTCCACCTCGTGCAGATCCGCTTCGCACCTCGTAAGGCGAGAAGCTACGTCTACCCGCTGAACTGCATCGTCAACAACGCCATCTCGATGCCCGAGACGCTCGAACTCGCTGGAATCTGTGCCTTGCCAGCTCTTGCTTTTTACGACGATGAGACCGGTAGCAGCGTTGGGGAAGCAGCAACAAAAGATGCTCGTCTGTTTATCAAGCCGACAGCGATCGGGTTGATGTCGGAGCGCACAATCGTGATCGCCAACACTTCGCGCGTGCCGCTGGTGTTCCGCTGGGACATTCCTCGCAAACTCCAGGATGTCTTCGACGTCTCACCGAAGCTAGGACGACTGAATGGCCGCGAGTCAGCGACAGTCACCTGCTGCTTCACGCCACAAGAGATGCGCGCGTACGCGAGTCGCTTCGTTGTCTCCGTCAAGTCTATCAGCGTCGCCTGGAGTCAGCTTCTTGCTAACGTCAGCCAGCAGCAAACCAAGATCCCGGTGCTGCAAGAGGCAGCTGTCCGCGTGCAAACGAAAGGCACTGCCGGCGCCACTACGTTTGAGCCAGAGGCGACGCAGTTTGAGACGATTCTGGTCAACACAAGTGCCAAGAGGACAGTCTACATTGTCAACTCGGCCGACTGCGACCTCCAATTCACACTCACCCAAACGCTGCATGTTGTCAAAGACCAGCGCACTAACGTGGACAACGAGTCCGCTGTTGCGCCAGCAGCACTCGCGTTTTCGGAATCTCACGGCCGCATCCCGGCTCGGTCGCGCCGACAAATTGTCGTCACCTTTCTGCCTCGCGTGGCGGGGGCCTTTGTGTTTGACGTGAGCTGCCACACTTCTGCGCGCACCGACAACCAAGGTCACGGAAAGGGACACACTCCTCATGTGCAGACTTGCCGCGTCCATGCGGAGGCTTCGTTCCCGACCGTCGTGATCGAGGACATCCGCGTACCGCATCTTCAGACGACGCTCGCATGGCAGCAGTTTCTGTGCCACGAAATCAATGAGTACATGTCCACGCCGCCCCAGTCAGTGTCTTCTGTGGACGGCAATTCAGCAAGTCCACGGCCTGAGAGCCACGAGCAGCAACAAGTTGAAGACGAGGTTTCTGACGTCAAGCACGTGGCAGTGGCTTTCTCGCCTGGTCCGCTGGGTGCTGCACCGCAGCAAGTTTTCTTCAAGCTGCGCAATCCAGGAAGCTTGGTCGTGGATTTCGCGCTGCGGTACCCGAAAGAAGGGAACGTTGAGATCGAACATTGGGCGGAAACTGGTGCGCCGTCCAGCGATGAGCTTCGTACGAACGCGATCATCGACAGCAAAGTCTTTCAGATCTCTCCGCGCCATGCCACACTGCTACCGAAGCAGAGCATCACGCTTGCCATGAGCTATTCCTTTACGTCCGATTCGTACGGCGGTATTCACGATCTTCCCATTCTGCTGCAAGTCGACAAGGGCAAGCGACTCGTGCTGGAGCTCCAAGGGCGGACACTCCCACGCAATGAGCCCAAGCTCTTCCTGTCCAGGCGGGTGTTCACACTATCGCCAGTCATGATCGGTGAATATCGGCGGCCGTTTCACAGTTCTGGAATTGCTGCTCCTGAGGGAGAAAGTGGGATGAAGAGGCCGCCGCTGCAGCAACTTGAGATTTTCAATCGCGGAGATACCGCGTTTCGCCTCGATGTCAGCAGCAACGCGTTCGCAAAGATCAACCAGCAAGAGTATGGCAACCACAGCAGCGGTGGGTCCTTCAACTTCCCCGTGCTGCGGTGCGTCACGTCTTCTGAGATCGTCGCTGCGAACAGCTCAGTCTTCGTTGAGCTTGAGTTCGCACCGATCGAAGCAAAGACCGTTGAGGCCAACCTCATTCTCAAGGCGCACGGTCTCATGGGTCGCACGTACAAGGAAGTCGCGATGGTCACTGTGCTTGCCACCGGCTTCCACCCGCTGCACACAACGCTTCCTCAGCTTCGACGTGAGCTGGCGCTCGTGTCAGGTGTCGGTGCACCTCCGTCAAGCCAGCGACTAGCCGTCCCGGGTCAAAGTGTCCGCCTCATGAATGACTGTGTCGCTTTCGACCACATTCCGATGCACGCGCAGAAGACGGAGCTCATTGTGTTTGTGAACAACCCCGGCGCGTTGTCTGCTGTCCAGTTTGAGTGGGACGCATCACATCCGTTGGTAAGTGGAGGGACTGTGACCTTTTCACCCTCACGCGGTGAGCTACTTCCGGGCCAAGAGATGCTGGTACGCGTCACCCTCACTGCGGCCGGAGCAGCAATCGTCGTGGACCACGACATTGCGTGCAGGATCACACCGATAGACGAGGAGCCGCAGACAGGCGACAGAACAACCGCCTCTTCCGCGAAGGCGAGCTCACCCTCGAAGCGTGATGTTCACGGGAATACCACCAAGGTCAAGACGCCAGCAAAGGCGAGACAGTCGGTCATCACGAGATCCACTGCGACTCAGGAGGCCGCAATGGAACGGGGTCTCTCACACGGCGGTGCGAGCGCACTGAGTCCAGCGAGTCGCAGGGGTGGTGGAGGCCTGACCCACAATGTTCATGCAGTGGCCCACTCAACGACCTATCCCGTGTTCGTCCACATCTACGCCCACGTGCTTCCGCGTGAGATCTTCGAGCGCTTCTACCCTCGCGATGCTCTGCTGCAACTACCACTGCCAGTCGTCCCTGCATCTACAATGACGCCAGTCTCGTCAACTGGATCTCTTAAGCCTGCCTCGTCCCAAACATCGCTCAGAACACCGACACTCACGACGCCGGAAGCAATCGCAGCGTGCCAAGAGCTTGTGGTGGACGTGATGGAGACGCTGTTCAACGACGTACTGGCGTCTGACGCCGTGCAACGTACCGTCGACGATCTGCTGGAACTGCAGCTAAACAACAAAGAGAACGAGCCGATTTTATACCGTCGCGCGCGCCAGAGTGAGGACTGCGCGGCGATCGTGTCCACAGTGATGGAGAACACAGTGTTCAACATCCTGCAAGAGCTCTTCCACGGTGACATCGAAGAGGAGCTTCTGTGCGTACCACGCAAGGCCGTGTTTCCGAAAGCGCCGTCGCCTCGCAAGGCAGCACGAGCGGCTGCGGCGACTGCCCCTTGACTGAGAAAGGCCTGCGCTGGTAAACCCTCTAAGTTGGAGTTAGTGTGGTCACAATAGGAAATCCATTTTATGTTGTATACGCATATTTAGGCCTAGATCTTCTACTGTTGCGCAGCCTTGGCCGCCTTCTCCTTCTGCTCACGCTCGAAGTCCTTGGCGAATGTCTCCGCGACGATGATGGGGAACGTCATGGCCGCCTCTGAGTACACCTTCACTGGCTTGCACACATCCAGACGCAGCTTGCCCCACGAGATCGCCTCGTCAGGACGCGCGCCAGCGTCACTGCCGTCGAACTCCTGGCCCGTGTTCACGAACACGGCGTAGTCCAGGCCGTTGCGCATGAGGTTGGCG
>JAADXB010000539.1:0-12311 GCA_023337495.1 Pythium diclinum
ATTAGTTTAATCGTTCTCACATTGCCACACGCGCACGGAATTGTCGAATGATGCGGTCAGCGCAGCGCGTCCGTCGTAGCTGAAGGCGCAACTGTGAACTTCTTCCTCGTGTCCGCGTAAGACCTGGAGGCATTCGCCCGAGTACGAGTGCCACAAGCGGGCCGTCGTGTCGGCGCTGGCCGTTAGGACCTGGGAGCTCTGCATGTTGAACGATACCTTGGAAATGGCCTTGATGTGGCCCTGAAGAACGCATCGTCTTGTGCCCGTGAGGGAGTCGTAGACGAATGCCTTGCCGTCGCTTCCGCTGGTGGCGAACAACGCGCCTGTCGAATTGAAAGTCACGTCCGTGACCTCGCCCTTGTGATCTCGCAGATCAAACAAGCATTTCCCTGTCCGAACATCCCAAACTTTGCAGGTCGAGTCTGACGATGAAGATGCTACGAGATGCGACTGGTAGTCGAAGACTACGTTTGAGATCTCGCCGTCGTGGCCGTCGAGGGATCGGAAGCACGCACCATGGTTGACGTCCCACAACCTCACCGTCGAATCACATGAGCCAGTGGCAACAAAGCGAGACGACGAGTCAAACGCTAAGCAGGAAACCTCGGCCGTGTGGCCGACCAAAGCGTGGAGCTCTTGCTCCGTCTCGATGTCCCACAGTATCGACGTACAGTCCATCGAGCAGCTTCCAAACCGGTCACCAGTCGGTGCAAAAGCCACAGCGACGACCTCTCCCTCGTGACTCGCGTAGACGCCCTGGGAAGCGCGAGATCGAACGTCCCAGACTCGGCATGTCTTGTCAAACGACCCGGACAGCAGCTTGGTGGCGTGTGGTTGATTAAACGCCAGGCAATAGACGACACCTTCATGCCCCGTCAGCGTGTTGCTCTTGTACTGGTCGTCCTGCAGCTGTTGTTGCGGCTTCTTCTCCAAGGGTCTCAGTAGGCGAATCGTCTTGTCATAGCTGCCTGTCGCGACGAGCTTCGCGTTCTTCGTCCACGCCATGTTGCACATGGGCAGTTGATGGGGTCTTAGCACCGCGTGGCACCGCCATGGATCACGAGCATTCGCGTCTCCATGGAGCTGCTTGTCCACCAGACGATGCAGCAGCTCTTTGAGCTTAGGTACAAGTGCCTTGGTCAGCAGTTGCTCCTTCTCTAGGAGCTGACTAATGACGACTTGCAGGTTGGACTCGGCTTTCAGGTGGAGCAGGTCGATGGTTTTGCGCTGCAGTTGGCCCGCGGAGGACGTGTATTCGAGCCGAAGGCCAGGAGGAAAGTACCGCACGTAGATACGACGCAGCTGCATATTGCTACGAGCAGATACACTCACAGAAACCTGAAGGAAATACAGCCACAGATACACGAGGCCGTGACTCATCGCATCGTGGCTGCATCGGAAGCAGAAATAGCGCTGGAAAGCAGGCTTCTATTGTGGGCCTTTCGGGCATGGCGGCAACGCGTTAAAACGCTTGAATGCAATGCTGCTTGCTGCAGGCACTAACGATTTGATGTGATGTGCGTCGCTGGGTTGCATGCAGGCGTCCATCTGACGAGCTGTGGCTGGTGGCCAGTGACAATCAATGCAGCTTCAAGCATCACGCAGTGATTATGCTTCTCGTCCAGCATCAACTTCCAGGAGTGAATTTCACCTCTCTAAAAGAATAGTGTCATAATCACCTAACACAGGTTCCGCTGCTTGAGGTCGCTGTTTTGCGCGTTGTTGGCGTTTTTTGCCCCAGATTGCAGCGGAAAAGTAGGCGAAAGCCTTGTTTTGTTTGGCATACAAACGTAGTCCAAGCGTAATCGCACGATTTGCCCGACGACACGACGCGTCAGCGACCAACGACTCCCACCCCACCAACGAACGCTTGAAGGTGCTGCCGGCAATCAAATGGATCGTCAACACTCCATCGCTGCGGTCAGTCTTGTGCGCAACACCGTCGGTGACAGCGAACCCGACGCGCCGCCGCGAAGCATGGACGTCTCGGCGATCGACCTGCTTCAGAGTGCGTCTTCGTTTTTCTTCTGGTGGACCAGAAAATCATGAACATCAATCAGAGGCACTGATGCTTGGGTTTGATGTTGTACTTTATAGCGCTGCCGCTAACGAATGCTGGCCGCCCGTCTCTTTATGGCAATGAGGTGGAGATCTACAGCGAGGAGAACATCTCGCTGTATGACCACAACGAGAAGACACGGTACCTCAAGGGCCGGTGCTCGCTGACGACGCACCGCTTGTTCTACATCGACGACTCGGTGTCACCTCCTACGGCGCTGTACTTGCCGCTGGAGTGGGTCATGCGCATGACCAAAGAGGCCGGATTCCTAGCGCGGTCGGCCAAGATCCGCGTGGACATCAAGACGGCGACGCCGCCGTACATCACGTCGTTCCTGAAGCTCTCGTTCAAAGACGGAGGCCGAGACGACTTCTACAATCCAATGCATGCGGCGCTGGGACGGCGAGCGTGGAAGGACACGCAGCCGAGTCACATGGCCGATCGGCGTCTGCAGAAGCGCGAGTTTAAGACCGCAGATGCGGGCATTGGAGGAATTTTGCGTCGCCAGAAAGAAGCCCAGAAGGAAACGACCGAGTTGGCTGCGACTGCGTTCACGGATCTGGCGAATCTGATGGAAAAGGCGCGAGATATGGTCGGATTGATGGAGCGATACGTGGACACGATCAAGGCGTCAGAGGCCGCGAACGCCACGAATGAAAACGGCTCGTCCATGGAAGAAGACATCAACAAACTCAGCTCTTTGATGCTCGATATGGGTATCATCAGTCCCGTCACGCGCGAGAACTCGGGCAGCGCATACTACGAGCAACTGGCGCGTCAGCTCGCCGAATTCTTGGACCAGTACATGCCCAAGAACGCCGGCATCATGACGCTTTCGGATATTTATTGCATGTTTAACCGCGCGCGGGGCGTCGAATTGGTCTCCCCAGACGACGTGTACCACGCCGCTTTCCAGCAAAAGCGATTGCGACTCGGCTACCACTTGCGGAAGTTCGACGGCGGGCTTCTTGTACTGCAAGCAGGTTCGTGGCCACGGTATCCACTCTATTGTCAGAAGCTCCAATCCCTTACGCGTGTGTGTTCGTGTGTATAGATTCTCATCGTGAGGACCGCGTTGCGGATCGACTGCTCAAGATGGCACAAACGTCGTGCGATGGCTTCATCACAGCCTCCGACGTGACCGTCGAGCTCCATACATCGCTTCCTCTGGCTTGGGAGTACTTGAAGGTGCGTTTTCGTCGGTTGATATTACTGCTGCTGCACGAGTTGCGAACTGACAGGATATCTTATGGATGATCACAGGTCGCAGAGCATTTGGGTAAGCTCTGTCGAGATGAAACCTTTGAGGGCGCCAACTTCTTCCCGAACAAGTTCGACACGTTCGTTCCGATGGGTCCACAGCCCCAAGACGCAGCTTGAAGGGGCTACTAGCTAGCAGTTTTGATACTTTGGCTGATTAGAGTCTCAGTGTATTTCAGCGTGTGTCGCTCACGGTTTCAATAAAAGGTTAAATTATGTTGTTCAATGGATCCGTCAAGCCCACGAGCTCTGGTTCTCATTCTCACGTGTGGGCATCTGCTGGTCGCGTGCTCGCTGTCGATGGATGCCTCGTACCGTCTTGAGCACACTGGACGCCTGGGGATCAGTCACAAAGTCAGCCACCACGGCAATTTGAAATGAAGTTCCTGAGATCGGTGCACGTACTCTCGTCTCGCATTCCTCCGGTCCGGCAGCCGTCGCTTCAAACCTCACCATGGTCGATTCGCATACGAGTTCATCATCCTGGTTTTGATTACAACCGAGAGCTTCTTGGTGACTCTCAGCTGGCGACTCGCTTTTGATCTTGCGATCGAGCAGCTCCAACGCCCGCGACTCGGAGATTTTCTCCTTGAGCCGGCGCTGGAAGACCTGCGATTTGCGAATCGAAGCCGATGACAGAGATAATGACAGCGTCTCATCGCGTACAGGTGCCTTGCTCGTGACTCGTGTTGGACTTGTCGCCGCTGCTCGCTCGGGGACCTCGTCTTTCGTCAGCTCCATCTTGGCGTCGGTGTGGAAATGAGCAACTCGCGTCTGATGTGGAAGATGGCTTCACTTTTTGGAAATGGAGACAAGAATAGGGACTTTATTTCAGCCAATGAAATGCCTTCATGTTTTATTTCCACCAATCATCATGTGGTAAGGAGGCCGTTTCCCTCCAAAACCAAATCAAACGCAAAATGAATCCTTGGGTACCGAATGACGCCGACGCGGACAGCGATAGCGCGCTCCACGGCGCTCCGTACCGAGTATCTCTCGGTGGCATGAAGGCTTTTGTCATGCGCAACCGACTGGTATGATTTGGTGTGTCTTTCGCTGCGTTGAGTGGGATTTACATGGCTCACTGGTCCATGTCGTTTCCAGCATGAGCAGCCAGGACTGTGCGTCGACATGAGTGCGTATTCGTCTGTGCAGCTCACAGCGAAGATCGAGACACTCATGGAGCTCAAGACGACTTCACTTCAGGTACGCATTAATGTGGCATTGAACCAATGAGTGCGCTTATGTGTGGCTGACGCGCTGCTACAATAGCGCGTGCGTGAGCTCGAGCAAATGGAGGCACAGGTCGCCACTGGAGGCATCTTGCTTCCTCGCCAACTCGAAGCCAAAGTGGAAACCGTGCGCGCACTGCGGGGCGACCTGGAAGAGCTGCTGGCCACGAAGAGCGTGATGCTGCGCACGCTTCAGAAGAACGTCGCGAGCGAGTTCCTGGACATCGAGATGCAGCACCAGCGGTACGTTGAGCGACGGCATCCATGAACTGACGGCCTATCTTACGTATTTCTGCCTGTATAGGACGTTTATCGACTTGTTCTTAAAGCTCAGCGACGAGCTACCACGCTACGCGTCCAGTCTCGTAGCAGGGAACAGTGGCAGCAGTGCTGCAAGCTCCAGCAGCAGCGGCTTTGGTAGCTCATCCAACACGGCGATGGCTCGAGACTTTCGTCAGCGCCACAAGGACTACGAGCAAGCCGTCGCGCAGTGCAAGTCGACGATCGCGAAGTTTCATCTCCTGCGTGATGATATGGCGCGCGTGCGTGCAGCATACACCCATCTAGAACAGTCGGCGCGATTAGCGTAGTGGAAAGTGATATTTCAAACCGTCAGTAGTTATCATAATCGCAGTCGTGTCCTACAAGGTCCGATTTTTGCAGAGCTCGCTCATCTCTTGAAGCTGCAGGTGCACGCGCTCTTCACGCGGCGGCAGCGACGGCACTGCGGTGGTGCGTTGGCCTTCTGGCGCTTCGGACTCGAGTCGTCGCGGCCACCGCCGCCGCCTCGAGAGTACGAGCGGTCGTCACGGTCGTCGAAGTGGGAAGACCCGCCACGCGACGAATCACCGCCGCTGTACTTCCTATCGCGGTCGCCACCGTAACGATCGCCGCCTCGAAAGCCTCCGGATCGTCCACCATCGCGGTCTCGATCGCGATTTCGGTCCCGGTCCCGATAGTCGTCGCGGCCGTGGTCCGAGCGGCGGTCACGCTCGCGTGCGTCGTCTTCTTCCTTCTTTAGCTCACGACAGCGTCGGCAGTGGCGTGAGTTGGCGCCAGTCACACACAGAGAGCGTGGCCGATAGAGCATCGGCTTCTGCATCGAGTCCACACCCTTTGGACGATGGTACCAGTGTGGTGCCGGCTGGAACCGCTCAGCAACGCGGTGGCACACCATCTCGACGTAGTCGTGGATCGCTTCCTTGGACAAGTAGCGATCGTACAGCTCTGAAGCGCGCGCGGCGATGTCGCGGCACTGAGAATCGTTGTCACGGCACCACTGGATCTTCTCCGCGAGATCCGATAGATCGGCTTTCACGGGCACGTGGTCCTCAAATGGACGCAACAGAGGAGAGAACCACGATTCCTTCGCGACGCACGTCGACTCGACCTTGAGAATGACGCTTCCGAGACGCATGAGGTACGGGTACCGCTTTGACAAGCAGCCGCCATCCACGTACACGATGTACTTGTACTGGGCTTGCTCGTAGAGTGGCACGAAGCGATGCGGACCAACGTCCAAGTCCTTCACGGCATCAGCCTGAAGATACTGAACGGGCTTCGACGCAAGTTTGATGTCCAAACCTTCAGCACCCGTGAGAGCAGCGTCCAAGAACGGGATTCCATTTGACCGCTTGCCGTTGTAGTGCGAGTCACCCTTCCACTTGACAGACTGCTGAGCCAGCTTGATGCGCTGGTTGGTTGTCGCGTCCGTGCCAGCACCTGATGCCGAGCCACGGAAGAACGCCGTCTCGACCTTTTCGTCCCATTCAGTCACCGCCTTGCGCAAGTTAGACGAAGCAAACAAGTCACGGCCGCTCTAAGTACATACAAGCACCATCAGTCACCAGCGAAGAGACGAGTTTTCGTGACCAATGAGGCTGGAGCGTACCTGCACGCCATGCGGCTTCGTTTCGTGGTCACCCACGTCGCAGTAGCATTCCCACAGGTTCTCACAGTTGCCTGGATCGCCGCACGGACACTGCTCGCAATGCGTACGCATGAACGACTGTGGGTACTGCAAGCCCGTCGCGGTCTCCCAGGCGACCGAGGTCGGAAACGGAATGTCTGCGTAGCGCTTCGACGCGTGGAAGCTCATGATCGGCGCGAAGGTTGCGTAGCTGTGCTGCTTGAGCGGGATGTCATCAGCTTCATTCAGATCATCCTTGCCGAACAGGTAGCCGAATGGTTCCGTCGCATTGTCCTGAACAGTAAAAGCGGCTAGCTGTGAGCTGCAGAGCATCAAGCCACTTCTGAGTGCGAGGCCACTGACCTTCAAGTGCGGGTACTGCTGCTTGTTCAAGAAGAACTCGCAGTCAGGGACGTTGCGGTTCTGGCACGCATCTTCCAGCCTACAAAGTAATCGGTCCCAAAGCCCAATCAGCCTGAGAAGAAACGTTCTGGAAATCAATGAGAAGCTCATACGTACAGGTCACGCATCTGCAGCAGTTCCTTGTCGTCCCAGTACTGCGCGTTGCTTGGGCTGTCGCGGCCACCGCGCGTTTCCTCTGGGTGCAGTGTAGTGCCATCACTCCACCACTTGCGACGGTCGCCATCGTAGTCCTGCTGGCCGTGCTGTCTTTGTTTTTCTATTGGAGCACACAGCATCCTCGTAAGCCATCGCAGTATAAGCAAGTAATGTCCTTGAACTATACCTCTGAAGTACTGGTGGAGCGAGCCGTCGGAACTGTCGAACTGCAGGTGGTCGCCCCACGTGTTCTCGAAATCCTGGTTGGCAAATGGCACGAAGAGCACGACGCGACGGCGGCGGATCATCACAAGAATGCCGCAGCGTGCGTGGTGGAACATGTACTTGAGGGTATTGATGGTGGACTCGCGGTTGGTGAGCTGATGGAACGGCAAGCTCAGGCGGGAGTCCACGCCGGACGAAACGACCGCCCCCGCGTCGTACAAAAAGCGATTCTGTCCATCGATCTCCGACGGCGGTGCATCAGGCGGGTACCGCTGGTCGTACTCCTCCATCTTCGGTAGCACGACGCTCTCGATCTGGCGCCAGTCCACGAGCGTCGAGATGACGTGCTGCAGCGCCGGGTAGTCGGGGTTGGAGCCTCGCCAGCAGTGGCGGCGCACGAAGTCTTCACACTCGGATTTGGTAGCGAATTTCGGTACGCCGCCCGTGCCGTCGGTCAGCACTACGCGTCGCCATTCGGGCGTCTCCTCATCCTCGAAGGCGAAGATTCCACGCAGCGACGGGCGCTCATCCATGGTGGCGGTGATCTGGTGATGAGAATGGAGGTGAGCAGCTCCAACACGCAGGAATCCAAAAATATCGAAAATAGGCAATGAATGCTTGCAAAATACCTATCTATACAATCATCTGAGTAGTGTGAACCACATGGCTTTTGGAAGTCTTGTGCCACCGACTCAATGATTTCGGAAGATGGGTGCAGACGGAACTAAAATTGTGAGGAGCATTCTGTGACACGACGCCCCTTTTTTCCATCTTCATGATCACAGAACGAACACAGCCAGGGTGGGAGCCAGAGGGACACGGAATCCTGCAGAAATGTATCGGGAAAGTGCAGAAATGTATCGGGAAAGTGGTGGGGTACACCGCGTAACTTACACTTCGACCAACATAACCTTCGTTCCAGCAAGTCGCAGCTTGCGCCAGAGTCTGTTTCAGTCGCCTGTCAAAGAGAAACCTACAGGCACGGAAAGCTCCATTCGCCAATCTGAAGCGCCTCGCGTTGCCGTAGCTACCGTCCCCAGCAGCTCCGTCTCAACGCAAGACCATGGAGCCAACACCGGGCTTGTCCCCCTCGAAGACTGGCTCGCCCTCGACGCTCGGGGGCTCCCCGTCGTCACCAAACGCCATGAACCGCGAGCGACGACATGAAAGGATGCGTCGCCCGATCGGCGCGACTGATGGTGCAGACAACGGTCCGTTCTCACCCGATTCTGCGGCCTCTTCGTCGATGGATGGCCGTGGTGCGGCAGCGCCGCGTCCGGACCGCTTCGCGAACGACTTTGTGAAGCGCGACTCGGTCGCCAACATCCACCGCGAGGCTCAAGCCGACCGCGATTTCGAAGTGCGTGTGTTCCAGGAAGAACCGACGGTGACAGTCCTGGGCGGCCGCTCAGAGGACGCGTGGCCCACACGCTACGTGGAGTACGATGTGGAGCTCAAGTACAAGCACTTCAAGTGGCAAGTGGAGATCCCTAAGTCGACGATCTACGGACTGTGGTTCTTTGTCAAGAGCAAGATGCACGGCATCAACCGTGCAAACACGACCAACACGCGCGCCACCAGCATGCGGGAGGCAGGTGGAGCCGGCTCATTGTACTCGACGTGGAACTTCCCTCAGATGCGCAAACTGTTCCTCGCGAACGCGGAGAAGTCGGTGAGTCCGGAGATGGTCGCGCTTGTGCAGCAGTGTCTGGACGCTGTCGTCAAAGTGCCGACTCTGCTGCATACGTCGTACGTCTCGGAGATGTTCCAAGTGAGTCTCAGTACATTTGACGATGAAGAAGGCTACACATCGGTGCGTGAAGGCTGGCTGCGTGTCCGCATGTGGCTCAAGGGTAACCAGGAGAACGTGCGCATCAACCGCGGTGCTGTCACGTGCGACAACGAGTGCTTCAACTGCATGTGCGTGGTCAAGCGCGTCAACTTCAAGTCCAAGAAGTGGGGCTGGGTGGCTCTCAAACACTCGAGCATCGCTGTGTTTCCTTCCATCCAGGACACGCGCGCCAGCGAAGTGTTTCTCATCGACCAGAAGTTCAACATCGAACGTGGCATCCAGTCTGCAGGCTCCAACACGGCGTTGCTCGTGTCCAACTCGACGTACGTCATGCAACTGGAAGCCAAAACGAAGCAGTCGATTGTCAAGTGGGCGAATGACATCCGCAAGTCAGCGGAGAAGAGTGACTGGTCGCAGAGCCACCGTGACGAGTCGTTTTCGATTCCGCGCAACCCAAACCAAATCGCGTCGTTCGCCAAGTGGTTTGTCGATGGACAGGACGCGTACACGAGTATCTACGAAGGCCTGAACTCGGCTCGCAAGGAGATCTTCATCGCTGGCTGGTGGATCTGTCCGACGATCCACTTGCTTCGCCCTGCAGCGTCGCACCCATATTCCCGACTGGATACGTTGCTGCAGAAGAAGGCGGAAGAAGGCGTCAAGATTTACATCCTCATGTACAAGGAGGTGTCGGTCGCACTCACTCTCAACAGCAACTTCTCGAAGAACGTTTTCCGCAAGCTTCACGAGAACGTACACGTGCTTCGTGACCCAGACTTCCTCATGAAGCACTTGGGCATGTGGTCGCATCACGAGAAGATTGTCAGTATCGACCAGAAGGTGACGTTCGTGGGCGGTCTCGATTTGTGTTTCGGCCGTTGGGACACTGCCGATCATGTCCTCTTCGACGAGCCATCGCAGCGCACCAACTTTGTCGGCAAGGACTACTCGAACCCGCGTGTGAAGGACTTCGTGGACGTGCACCAGCCTGAAAAGGACCTGGTAGACCGCAAGATCGTGCCACGTATGCCTTGGCACGACTGCCACTGTCGACTGGAGGGGCAACCGGCGCGTGATGTTGCTCGCCACTTCATCCAGCGCTGGAACTACTCGGTTTCGACTCGCAGCAAGTCGTCCAAGCTTCACCACTTGGTGCCGATGAAGGGTTTCCAACGCATGATCATCAAGACGGAGAACAGCTCGCGCCTTCTCACACGCCGCTTGCAGAAAGCTGTACGTGCGGTGCGAGCTGTGCACGGACTGCAGAAGGGGTCTATCGCAGACGAAAGCGAGAGTGGTGCCGTTAAACCTGACCGCCGCGCGTCGTACAGCAGTTCGCCGAACCTGTCTCCTGTTCGATCATCAGCGAAGGGATTCGAGAAGTCAGGGATGCCGACGGTGGAGGAGAAACGAGTGCTGCCGAAGGATAGTATGCCAGGTC
Source organism: Pythium diclinum (assembly GCA_023337495.1). Lineage (NCBI taxonomy): Eukaryota > Oomycota > Peronosporomycetes > Pythiales > Pythiaceae > Pythium > Pythium diclinum. The sequence goes on from JAADXB010000539.1 coordinate 10,477, forward strand.
ATCCTTCTCGCGGTTTCAACAAGAACCGCCGCATGTCTCGCGAACTGAGCGGCCTTCTGACGGATCAGCCCGTTCTGGAAGATAACCAAGACGATTTGGACGAGGTGGAAGAGCAACAGCTCTCCGAGAAACGTGGCTTCCCAGCTGCGGTGCAAGTCTTGCGAAGTATATCGCTGTGGTCGGGCGGCTGTCCGACCGAACGCAGTATCCAAAACGCCTACATTCGACTCATTGGAGCAGCTGACCACTTCATCTACATCGAGAACCAGTTCTTCGTGTCTGGCTTGGAGGGCGACCACGCGTGCTCCAATCGCATCGCGAATGCGATTGTCGAGCGTATCCGGCGTGCCGCCGCGAACAAGGAAGCTTTCCGAGTCATGGTCGTGATGCCTCTCATGCCAGCGTTCCAAGGCAAGGTTGATGAGAAGGATGCCAGCAGTCTGCGTGGTGTGATGTACTGGCAGTACCGATCAATCTGCCGTGGAGAGAACTCGATCTACCACACACTCTTCAAAGAGCTCGAAGATCCTTTCGAGTATCTCGCTTTCTACGGATTGCGCACGCACAACACCAACGATGGTCAGCCTGAGACCGAAGAGGTGTACGTCCACAGCAAGGTGATGATCGTGGACGACCGCAGCTGCATCATTGGCTCGGCCAACATCAATGAGCGAAGCATGAATGGTGACCGTGACTCGGAGATTGCAGTCCTCGTGGATGACACGGATCTGGATCCCACGATCAAGATCGCGAACGGATCGTTCAGCGTCGGCAAGTTTGCCCACTCGTTCCGCATGAGGCTGTTCGCAGAGCACTTCGGTGTGGAACCCGGAAGCGACCTGTACAAGAAGTACATGGACCCTGTCAAGGCGGACACGTGGTTCACGATGCAGGAACACGCCATGAAGAATTGCCAGATCTACGAGTCGGTGTTCGGGTGCTTGCCGTCGGACAACGTGGTGTCGTTCAAGCAAATCAATAACTTCCTGGAGAGTGTGGCGAACGGCACGAACCCGACTGCCAAGGAAAACGCAGCGTCGCCAAACATGCGTCCAGGCCACAGACGTACGAGAACGGAAAGTGCGACCCCCGCTTCTCCGTCGAACCAGCAGTCGCCTCCGGCGTCCCCAAGTCGCCAGGATGGTCGGAAGCCAACAGCCATCGTGGAGCAAGAGGATCCCATCGGCGACGAGCAGGTCGAGCCGCGGATCGAAGGTGGGCAGTGGTCACGCCAGAACACGCAGGGCTCTGCCTTGGACTCAGCACCCATCTCCTCAATGGGATCTCCGCCAGCCTCTCCGCCATTGAGTCCAACTGACTCATCACCAATGCTGGAAGGTCCATCGTCCCCCACTACCCTGGCGGCGACGGAACGCCAGAAGTCTGGCATGCTGAACGGCGCCATCCACCTGAACCTGAAGGAGGACTCGCAGATTCTCACTCGGAAAGAAGAGCTCAAGGAGATCCGAGGCCACATTGTGTACTTCCCATTGAAGTTCCTGGCGGACGAGCCGTTGGAGCCAAAGCTGCTTCCGGCTGAACTCTTCCAGTAAGGCCACCTGGTCGGCTTCATGTATTTTTCAGTCAAATGCACACCCTGCTCAATGTACTTTCTTGTGTGTGAGATGGAGGGTTGATGATTTTTCCAGCACAGACGTCAACATCAATGGATGCCGCACATCAATTGATGCAGCACATGTCCAGCAATGATGTTTGCACCTGATGCTCGCCAAACATCATGGAGATCCAATATTTCCGCACTCGGGGAACCATTGTTACGTTACGTGCGCCAGGTGGGTACGATGACCTCCCACATCCGATACCCTTCTTCACCA